>OMMV01022047.1:1400-12753 GCA_900302635.1 Chatrabus melanurus
ATTTCTATTTTTACTATTATATATAATATTAATATAATTACACAATTTAATAATAATAATAATAATAATGTGCAATAACATTGTCTACCATTATTGAATATGAGATGTTGTGCATGGTACCTTCACCTCCACACATCAGTTGCTGTCAGTTTAGCTGAAACAAGAAACGGCCGCTGTCACTACAAATGCACCCCCATCTAAAGCAGACGCCTGTCAGCCGACTAATGTCCCCCGACAAAACATGCTGTGAATTAGAATAGCCACCGAAAGTGTGCGTGTGTCCGTGTGTGTGTGTGTGTGTGTGTGTGTGTGTGTGTGCATGTGTGTGTCTGAGGATGAGGGAGGGAATGAGAATGGAGAGAGAGTGAGGGAAAGAACTCATCTGTGTCACAGTCTATCCCCTCGGGCAATCAAGGGGAAAAAACACAGTCATTAGCAACTGGTGGTGCTTGCTCCAGCAAATCGCCGTTTAAGCGAAGATTTATGCAGACTCCTGACTGGAAATGATTTATTTATTTTAGCACAGGCTGTGAGATCATTAACCTCCGCTGTGTCTCTAGGGAACGACATCTGCGGCCCCCCACACCGCTCAGACAAAAGGCCCCCACGCGTCCCACAGCTTCACGCCTCAGGAGGAGGAGGAGAAGGAGGAGGAGGAGGAGGCCCAGCTTCGCAGTCTGTTTGCACGACCAGTTGGAGACAGTGCCTCTGGTGTATAAACTGGATCTTCACGCTCACTTGTTGACATTAGTGAGACAAATAAGGAGCTGCTAGTTTGGTGCCGAACTAAAATTGTAAAGACATAGAACTGCTCCATCTGTAAAATGAAGCAACCTGGAGGCAAATATCAACAATATACAACAAATTTATCAATGAAAAGGAAACTCTTTATATTAAGGTCCTTGTAATAAGCATTGGTTAACTGGTAACAGACTTTATAAGTCCTTACAAAATGTTTATGAACATTATTATGTGGTAATAAGTAATTGCATCATAAACACATTTATTGTTAAATTATAAAACATTGTGCTCACTTTAGATCCAGTAGCTCCAAAAAGCATAATTAAATGTTAATTCGTGCATAGTTAACTGGTAATAAATGCATAATAATGATCTATTAATCTCAATAAAGCAACAAAAAAGCTTACTAAAAGTAAAATAATGACTTAAAAAATAAGTTAGATAAAGTCAATAAATCTCTAAAAGTTACCTCATTCAAGTGGCTTATTCAGTTTTGAAGCCATTTGAGGTCCGTTTTCACCTCCGGAACTCTGCCTACTTCCCAGAAGTTGCAAACGTTTACAGGAAAGACCCTGTAGTTGTCCTTCTCAGCTGTTATGTCTCCATCTCGGTGAGGCTGCTCATGCAACTATGTATGCAGTGACGTAATAATTCTGTGACAGTTTTGGCCACAACGTAGATTTTCTTATTCCTCCTCAAGGACTCAAATCCATGCTGGACCTCGTCTGTCAGTCAGTCCATATGTCGCCTCTGTTATTCATATTCTGTTTTGGTTCTTCTGCTCTTGTTTCGGTAGCCTGACTTGGCACTTGTTGTAATCGTCTTCTCTCGTGTGAGTTAACGACCAATCAGTGTTGAGCCATGATTAACAGTTTTTCAGGGCCACACAAAAGTACCTGCCCTGGAGCTGGGACTTGTGTTTTCCCCTGAAAAAGGCCCTGAAAATCACCTTTCAGGGGCGGTCCATGCGTAAAAGTGTCGAACCCCCTAAAATGGCCCACGAGTTCCTACGGTGGAAATTGGCTATTAGAACAGTGCTAAATGGCTTGATGACCAAAAAGAAGTCCAATTGCTATAAATTAAACTTTAGATGTCTCTTACCTGGATGACTGAAATCCTTCATTGACAAACTCAATAATGTGGACAAATTAAGGGTCCTCCTGTTTCAGAGTGGGCTATGGGAGCTCTCCTGCCTTCGGCCCAGTATACGCTGTGCGATTTTCGGCTGTCCCAGACGAAAGATCAGCATCCTGAAAGAAATGTGGCATTATCTTTGGTCGTGGCTCTGAAACCGTGGTCTCACATCGCGCTGTGTGACAGGTTCAAGGACAGCCTGTCACACTCTTGTGACCAAAGACAGCCTGGGAAAAAAAATCTGACAATGTTTGAAATTCTGTGAACACATCTCGAAATCCAACAGGAAATGATGTGATATAGCTTGTGTGCATGGTGTGTGTTCTTTTTTTGTTTGTTCTTTTTTCTGGCAGAAAAGTGCAGGCGAGGTACACTTCAACCCACTCTTTTCATTTAAAAAAGCAAGCACGGAATTTGTTTCTAAACAGCTGATAAAGGCAGTCACCCTCACCAGAAACATATAGTCTGTCCAATCTGCTATCATAAATGAGTTTTATTGTCTCTATTGTGACAGATTTTGTGTGACGTGTTGGCAAATATGAGCTGTCGGGATGACGTGATGACATTTTGTTCAGAGTGTTTCCCACGACTCTGTGTTACATCGTACAGTCTGCAAACATTACATTTGGAGTCTTACCTAAGTTAAATAAATCCATGTTGCACAGTGTGGCTTGCAGTGAACTTATAAGTTTACTGAAATCTCACAGTGTAGACCGGGCTGAAGTTCTTGGTCTGGTATCACCACGGATGCCAGCTCAGTGACTTACTAAGAGTCTGTTAATCTGGGCTCTGATCTGCACCTTGTTGCATATTCAATTATGCCACCATTGCAAATAATGACTCGTATATAGTTGTTTATTTGAAACATTTTTTTTAATTACTGATTGTTGTGTCCAATATGTGTTGTGCCTTCTGTTTTGTCTTATTAGAATGGCCATCTGCCATGGCTATGGCCCCACTCACTCTGGTCTGCTTGAGGTTTCTTCCTGTAATCAAAAAAACAATGAGAAAGTTTTACCTGACCACTGTCACCAACGTGCTTGATCATGGGGTGGGTACGGTCTAGACTTTGCTCGTGTATAGCACTTCGATATGACTTATGTTGTAATTTGGTACTGTATAAATAAATTGAAATGGACTGGAATTGAATGAATGTGTTTGTAATTCTATTATGAACAATTTTAAGAGTTTTATTAATATTTATTAACATTCTTAAGCAGTTTAAATACTGATAAGAATCCATTACATTCAGAACCACATTGTTCAGAATGTAAGATAGTGTTGTTTTTGTTTTCTTTTTGTTTGTTTTTTTTCTTGGAAATATATCTGAAGAAAAGGGGGTCATCTCATATTCAGATAAGATAAGATAAGATCAAACTTTATTAATCCCACAATGGGGAAATTCAGTATTCAGTATTGGGTCTCGACTTTTACACGTTCTATACATCTTTAGAGTAAGTTGCACCAAATACCCATGAAATAAGTGTGTCTCTCAGGACTGAAACGAGAGGCTGCTCTAACTAGCTTACAATGCTGTGTGATGGAAAGACACAGTGATCATCTTCAAGAAAGAGTGCCTCAAAAGTCAAGTAACTTAACAGTAACTGAGAAGTTATAATGGAAACTTTAAAATCATGGTGATAAATGCACAAGAGTCATCAAGCAACTCTCATGCAGCCATGGAATACAGTGTTACAGAATGTAATGTTAGAAGATGGCAAACCCCCCAAAAAACTGTCTTAAAAATCTTAACACTCAGAAAAGCTTACCATGGTACTAAAATTCTGTGTCAGTACGTGATTCAAAACAGAAAGAAAATGAGCTTTTATTGGCATTATTTTGAAGCAAAAGCATTTTATGTTCAAGAAAGAAAAAAAAAGATTTGATTTTCAGAAAGTCTTTTTCTGTTGTGTCCTGTCATCTGTCCTATGCCCTGTGTTCAATGTTTAGGGTTTGATCACTTGATATTATTTTATGCTTTCTCCAGTCCTAAGTTCTCCTCTAGTTTTTCTCATTCATGTTTCAGTTATTTTCTGCATTAGTTATTTATCAGTTTCCCTCTGATTATTTTGTCTTCAGTTTGTTCTGCACTTAGTTTGTGTTCATAGTGTCTGACACATGTCTCTGTGTTCTTGTGGGTGTGTCTCTCACTGTGCACCTGAGTTCACTCCCTCATCACAGCACCTGTCTCGTATTAACTCGTTATCTGTCTCACTATATAAGCCCTCCACAATCTGAGTTTTAATTGCCAGTACATTTTGCCTCTGTCCCCTGCGTCACTCTGTGGTCTAGATTTTGTATTTAACTCAGTGTTTGGTGTTTAGTCTTTTGTATGTTGTATTTAGTATTAGTCCTCATTTTGTACTTGGTATATTTGCCCTGCCCTTGTTTAACTGTTTGTTTGTTTGTTTGTTTGTTTGTTTGTTTGTTTGTTTGTTTGTTTGTTTGTTTTAGCCTCGGTGGTACTCTTCCTTGTTCTTGGCCCTGGTCCCTTCTCATGCCCCTCCTTGGACTCCTCATGCTCCTCTTGGGCTTCTCCCCACCTGGACTTCTCCCGGACCTTTGGACTTCTCCTGACCTGGACTTCTATGACCCTTCTACCTCCCTTCTGATGCTCACTGGTCCCTCCTTTGTTAAGTACTTGGTTTATCCCTCTTTGACGCTGACATGTTATATCATAACATTTTCCAAAAAATATGTCTTGAAAAAGGGGGGGGGGGGGTCATCTTACAATCAAAGTCATCTTATATTTGGACCAATATGGTACGTAACAATAAACCTGCCTATTATGCTATTATTGACATGAATATAGTTTTGTTAACACACAATAACATTAATAAGCATCTTATAAGTATTTATAAGGATCTTATTAATAATTAACTAACAGTTATTGCAGAGATCTGAATATAAAGCTACAAATACATGTCAAATCTTGAAATACTGCACGTAATGCATATCCTTACACTGTCTCTGCACAACTAGCACTTATAAAATTCCCTAAATGAAATGACAGACCGATTTAGTGTTCAAATGAAATGATCTAATGCATATTTTTTTGAGGGCTCAATCCGACAGATTTTTAAGATCAGAGCCACTTGATATTTCAAACATTGCAAAAGAGTGGGTCTCCAGGTGATTTCACAGTCCCAGTGCTCCGTGTACATCAATACACTGTTAATAGCATGTACCACTATATTCATGTCCTTCTAATTAGAAAAGTTGAGGAGGTCTTGTTAAAGTCCAAACTGATTCCAAGTGGCAGGAGAAATTAGAAGGGTGAAGCAAACGACAGTAAAAATTTAAAATTAATCAGGACTTGAAGTGATCGGGGGCGACGTGGCCTCACCCATGCCTTTTTAAATATGTGTAATTGAACACTTACGGCAATCTCAAAGCTGCAGAGGAGTATCTGCATTAGCCCACTGCATCTAGAGTGCAGGAGGCCAGATTCATTCAATTATTTCCCCATTCCATCACCAGCGCTATGATCTTTTAATTTCATTTGATTTTTGAGTCCGACTGATCAGAAACATGGTTTTATTGGTCGAGAGTATGAAAATGGATATGGAAGACAAGTGGGAGGGAGGCGCAGGTTTGTCACTTCACTGGAAGTGATGACTCTGCTCCAACCTTATCAAGCAAACACTCCAGAGCACAACAAATCAAAATTTTATTGGGGGTAATAAACTCAAGCATCCAATTGAAGATGAAGATCACAAATTTATGAGAAATGCTAGCCGTGGCATATTTTCTTCAACACATGGTAAGTTTTTACCTGCCGAGAGGAGGGGTTATTTTGTACTTCATGTTTGTTTAAGTTATTTATCCATCCAACATTAGCGTTCCAAAAATGCTGGAATATTTCAGTTTCTAGAATTAGAATTCAAATTGTTGCAGCTTGGTAGTATTGTCCACTTTCACCCTGAAAAATGAAAAATTGCAATTGTTGTTGCCTAAACTTGAATTTTTTTAAATTCTATTTTATGCATATTCTATTTTGTCATAAGGACAGGGATAAAACGTTCCAGAGTTTTACATTCCTGTGGATTGCCATTGGTATGTTATAGCTTAGAAACCCAAACATTAAAAGTCAAATATCAGACATATTGACTCAGAAACTGAATGTGTCAGAATGTGACCTAACATTAGCAGCACCTACCTTGAAATATGTCCGTCTTCAACAACATTTTTTTTCTGTCATATGTTCCATATGATGAAGTTTCTGAGCTTGTGTTTAATTCAGGTAAAACCTGAGGGAAATGTTCTCATAAGCAGCAAGACTAAAAGTAAAAACGGTCTACTAAAATGTTCCAGTACTGTGTTCTAGAGCATTTGGAAGAAGGAGTTCCAGGAAATTTCTAGACATTTTTTAATGCACATTTTGGGAAATTGTGTCACAGAAAAACGTATTTGACCTTCATTTTCAAAAACTGCCAAATATTTAATTATGATTCAGACCCTCGTTGATTTGAACTGACCAAACAAGAAACATAACATCCAGCAATATGTTCTCCACAAATTTTTTGAAAGTCATCATCAAATCAGAGGAAACTGTTTTGAAGTGCACAGTCAGCACCAACTCTTTGAGTCCACCCACTCAAGAATCTAGAATCCTTCCAAACAATTGAAAAATTTGAATTTTTGAATTCTAAATTCTAGAAATAGAACCAAAAGTATGTGGATCTGTTACAAGGAACAACATATTTGATGTTAAACTTAACCTTGTTCGTCCAGGTTGCTTTGCTTTAGTCAGAACTCTAGTTTGGATATGAGACAATATTCAATCCTAAATATGTAGATAATTTTTTTCAGCTTCTCCCATTTTGTCACACATTTTATCACATTGGATCCAGTATGAATCTGCTTTGAGATACGGTCTTGGTTTTACACCAGACACAACTCAATATGTACCTGGAGAATGGGGCATGTGTGGTTTTGAACCGGGAGCCTTCTTGTTGGAAGGCAAGTGTGCTGCCCTCCCATCGTGCTGCCCTCCCATCGTGCTGACCTCCCATCATGCTGCCCTGCCATTGTGCTGCCCTACAATCGTGCTGCCCTACCATTGTGCTGTCCTACCTAAATATGTACTTTAATCAAAATAATTAATCCCCTGAACTGTACCAGCTCGAAAGAGACAACATGCATTATCTTTTTTGTCTAAAAAAAGAATTAATTTCAAAGTAGAAAAACTTGGTTGGAGAGTAAACGTAAAACCTGAACAGAGTGAACAGTCGTGTGGTTATTTGTCAGAGTTTACTGTGTCTATCTCGATAAAAAGCTGCGCGAACAAACAAAACCAAAAAACAATGAAACAGATACAAAAATGGAAGCATGTCAAATAACAGCTCAGTCTTCTCATTTAGATGAATAATAAATGAAGTTGGGAAATATGGAGCATAAGTTAGAAAAAGGGGGGAGATTAATTTGGCATGCTGGAAAACAATATGGTGCGGCGCGGGTGGAGGGGATCAGCAATAAACAAATAAACCTTGACAAGGGCAGCAGTGGAGAATCAGCCTGGGGAGCAGTGAGGTCTGCGGTCGGGTGCAGACAGCGCTGTTTGAGACGAGGCCTGCCAAGTCGCGAGCCTGAACTGCGGCTCTCTGGTGCTGCCTGGCTGCACTGAGCAGTGGCTGCCAGCACGCACTGATTTATCAGGGGGGCAACGCCAGCCGCCACCTCACTCTCCCTCATGCCCTCCTTTTATAAAGAGCCTCCCTGACGGCTCTGATAGTGCAATCAGGGCTACGGCAGAGCCAAGGCAATTTCTCCTTCACTCTTTGATAACCCCGTGCCTTATTGAAAGCCAATAGCAATGGCAGCAACAACAACTCAATTGGAAAGAGTTGCTGCATTTTGAAAGGGGGAAAAAGGTTACAGCTCGACAAAATGAACGGGGAGTTAAGAGGATGTCTGTCTCACTTGATGTGAAAGAGGCATTGTCCTCCAACAGGTGGCGTTATTCCTGAATGACTACTGTCCCTCTGCAAGCTGAACATGGGGATGGTCAATGTTTTTTGGGGGGTTTTTTTGTCTTTTGTTTTTTGTTTTTTTGCCTTCACTTCAATTCTGTCAGGATGGCTGAAGTTCAAATGTGACGTCCACATTAAAACGAAATGCCAATTTTGCATGAACACCCATTATATGCTTTACCTACTCATGTTATCTTATTTTCTTCTCAAAATTACAGTTTCAGTAGATGAGAGCATTGGCAGACAGTGAACAATTTTCAGTTATGAGGCAACGTAACGTGTAGCATTCACTAGGGATGGGGCGATGTAGACTTAAAAACGGTATCGCCATATTTCATTGTATTTTTGGCATTAATGATACGAATGACAATATGAACGTAGTACTGTTCATCACACTCACCCATGGCCAAAGTTCATCACACTTCCATAAAGAAATTTGTGTGAGGTGAAGATGGATGTTTCTATTGTTGAAAATCCTCAAGGGAAGCAGCTGAAAGAAAGAAAGAAAAAGCTGTGCACATTTAAAGGACCAGACTTCCAAAGTGTGCACATTTTCCTAATTAAATATCTAACTTGTCTGCACAAATTAATCAAATCACATCATTCCATGGGAACTAATTATATGTTGTGAAGAATTTTTTTTCTATATTTTCATCTTCATGGCTGGAAAAATTGTACACAACATTTATTCCATTCCCATAGTTTGACTTGGTTTGATTAATTTGTGTGCACAAGTTAAATTAATTTTTTTTTTTCCCCGTGCCTATGGCCAAGACATTGATTCCTCTCTTTGTACGTATTTCTCTGAGTAAAGAAAATCCATTCTGTGTTCAATAAACTTATTTTTGTGTTTGATATCCATATAAACACAGTGTCATTGTCACTGCTTGTCTAATGGTTGTTTATGTGTTCTGCACTTAAAGAGGAAAATGGGGACAACAAATTGCTCCTGCAATATTAAAATTGTATATATTCTTAATGGTATGAGCCAATTATGAGTCATACTAGACAGATATATATACAGAAAAGGGAGAAAAAATAATGGGAAGAATTTCAACCGGTATATCGATAACAATAAAATATGGCCCTTCCCTAATGTACACAATGTGCAAAATGCCATTTACCTTCTGCTTTGTGCAAAATATTATACAATTAATTGGCAAAATTTTAAAAATTCAATATTTATACAAAAATAAACACTGAGACACGGGAATAGATATATATACATATGGACAGTCAGTGACAGTTTTTGTAATTTTTCCACTGTGCACAACACAATGGATGAAATGAAACAATCAAGATGTGTTTGTACTGTAGTGTAGATTATTGTTGCCTTTAACTCAAGGGGTTTAACAAAAATAATGCATTAACAATTTAGGAATTGGGTGGGTTAGTCGTTAACACTGTTAACTCACAGTGAGAAGGTCCCAGGTTCACTTCCGACCTGGTCCTTTCTGTGTGGAGTTTGTATGGTTCTCCTCGTGCATGAGTTCCCTCCAGGTGCTCCGGCTTCCTCCAACGCAACGTCTCTACATCTGGAGTTGGTCCCCGGGCGCCGGATTGTGGCTGCCCACTGCTCCTAGTGGTTGGATTGTGTCTAATAGTAATTAGGATGGGTTAAATGCAGAGGACAAATTTCATTGTATGAATGTATGTACAATGACAAGAAAGACCCTTCTTCTCCCACTTCCAAAGACATGCAGGTTAGGTGAATTGATGACTCTAAAATTGACCATGAGTGATTGTGTGAATGTGCTTGTCTGTCTATATGTGTCGGCCCTGTGATAGACTGGTGGCCTGTCCAGAGTATAACCCATCTCTCGCCCAAAGACCAGCTCCAGTTCCCCCATGACCCTTATCTGGAATAAGCAGGTATAGAAAATGAATGAATATAATAATTAAATTTTAACCATGACCATAACCCAAACATAGATGAATGTTCCCTGATGACGCAGAAGTCAAGCAGATGGTTCTGTGTGCTATCAGAGAGAAATGCCGCTGCTGTAAAAACATGCATTTCCTCGTGCGTCACTAAAAGACGCGAAAGAGCTACCTAACTCGTCACATAGTGACGCAAAGGGGCCCTGACCAAGCATATATATGTGGTGAGTTGGGAGTGAGAATGTGTAGTTTTATCACATATGTGGAAACAGAATGAAAAATACAACAATAATTTAAAACCCCAGGTGTACTTACAGCTTTGATGGAAATGAATTCCAAGACATATTCAGTGACTTGGAAATGTTCATGTATCCATTCCCTGACTTGTATCCAATCCTCACTTTTACTGTCTGTAAAAGTGAGGATTTAATCCTTATATTTATAATAAATTGCCCCCGTCCCAACTTTTTTTGAAATGTGTTGTAGGCCTTAAATGCAGGAATGGATGTTATTAACAAATGAAATGAAGTTGACCACACAAAACATGAAATATCTTGGGTTCATACTGTCTGCAATGAAATAAAAGTCAAAGTAAATATAAGAATCACTGCATTTTTTATTTGCATTTTCTGATTTGGGGTTGTATCTATTGTATTAATTTGTGGTGTAAGGTTATATGAGGTTGGGGACGTTGCGAGTAAGCCATTCCAACCGATACCCCAGAAAATCTCCATCTTTTTCAGAGCCCAGTGTTGGCAGGTATGGGAGATAGGTAGGAGGTTTGAATATAGTTTGAGAAAAGTTTCAACATGTAATTAAACTAAACAAGTCTTTCAGCACTGGTCATGGACACAAGGATGCATGATGTACCCAAATGAGTTCTTTTCTGCAGGGGTAAATGATTGTGCCCCGCTATTGTTAACAAGAGGTAAATAAATTTTGTGCTGTTAGATTAACCAAACAGCAAAACTGCAAACACTATTTTCTCACTATTGAATTCTGCTTTATTTTGAAGGCACAAACTCATTACATTGATACAGGAGGCTGAGGAGCACACAGCATGTTTTGAATATTTTCTTTTCAACAGGCATGTTTTCATTAAAATATAATGACAGAAAGTATTGGCTCAGTAAGGCTGTATTGAAAAGTTGCCACAAGGTGAAGTAAACTAGACGTCTGGTAGGTGGGGGATCCAAGGGCCAAAAAAGTCTCACAAAAATAATTTTCACATAGTGAAAGCCTTTCAAAAAGTCAAGATATTATAAATGATTATGAATTTCACATAATATTTTAGGTAATTTATAAGCTGAAAAGGAAACAGGGTTGCATGTCACATCAACAGGTGCCAAAGGCCAAACAAGGTGTCAGTGTGAAGAGTGTGCAAAGGAGAAGATTGAAAAAAATGTTGGATCATTGTAAATACACCCACGCTGCCACAATTTGCCCTTTTTCATCATGCATATTATGAGCAATGCCTTGTGCTAAAGGCAACTTTTCTATGAGAAATCAAGGATCCATTTTTACAAAGCACCTGCAGTGCTGCAAAAACATTTAATTACAGTTAGACATTAAATATAAAAGTATTTCATATGACAAAAATACAAGGCCAAATTTATATGAATATG
>OMMV01022160.1:1724-13156 GCA_900302635.1 Chatrabus melanurus
TGCTGATATTGCTTTTTTTTTTTTTAACTTACACTTTGCGGAAACGCATAACGAAGGACACATAAAATATGTTTATTTTGCCACCTAATATTACTTTTTATGATTACTTATTTCAACAAGATTTTTTTCTTCAAAAGGAGTGCAGGTGTGTAGTTTTCTAACACACAGCTGATGACAAATCTATATATTAAGTACATTATGATGCAATGTTTATTAATTTGATATTTTTTGGCTAAAGATTTCAGGAATACTAGTTCATAATAAACCTGGAACTTTTATGTAGAATGTTTATGAATGAAAAAAACCACGGTTACGAATTAAACTGAATTAACCTTTTACAATGTGTCCCATTCACTATGGGAATAATAAAATATAATGAAATAATCCTGAATTTAAAATAAGATGTTCAGTTTGTCTAAGAGGGTTATAGTTAGTGTAAAAGTGTCGAATTATTAGACACATATGCATACACTGAGAACAAAGCTCCAGAACAATTTAAATATTAAATTGTCTGAAAGCAGAATAAAATTTTCCTCAAATGCTTTCCACAATTCGTGTATTGTACGCATGACCATAGTAAGTCTACAACCCATACTAATTAACATATCCAACTTTCTTTTTCTTTTTTTCCAGTTATATTGTTTCCAGAATATATGTTGCAAATATACGTAATGTTATATAGAATATGTGCAGATTATGTCACAAAAATTCAATGCATTATTTATGATAAATTTGTATGTGTTATCACTTGCACATACAATAATGCTGTTAAAAAGCAGTGTATTGTAAGAAATTCTTTGTAAATAATATCCTGCTGTAAGCTACTTGTTAAAAATAACTGGATCTTATCAAAAATATCAAATATTTTGAGTCTAAATGTCAAATTTGATTCACTTTCATGTAAGCAGAGCAGAGCCTCAAGTTAAATTAAAGTAATTTAAATTGAGATTGTTTCATTGATATACAAGACTCGACTCAATAATAACTGTGCAACTGCAGCATTTAAACAACTTCATCGCAGAACGTGATTCATCTGTGGATTTTCACACACAGTTGTGGACATAAATTTACATGCACCTTGGCTTAAAACTTTCAAACTAAAGTTTCTCCAACTGCAAATATTCTATTTTTTCAAGCACTATATGTGTTCATTTCCATATCAAGTTATTTAAAAATAATAATGACCACATAGATGTATTTCTTCACTATGTCAAAATTTCAGTGGGACAAAGGTTTGAAAGGTTGAAAGCCTCTTTAAACAGAATGGAAGATTCCATAAGAGTGCAGAAGTTGGTGGAGTTAGTTGTAAAATCTTCTGAATGACTAATTGCCATAATTAAGGGTTATTTGGGGCACCTGTGGTTGTATTTAAGGGCCTACCCATAGAACCAGTGCCTTCTTGCATTTAAGAGCCGGAAAACATAAATCTAAAGAAATCATGTGTGGGAATCTTGTTGACGTACTGATGCCGCATGAGGGACAGACAATTAATCCATGAAATTCCATATGTCAAAAGATTTGTATCAATGACAACCTTAATTAAAGTCAGTGAATTTTTTTTTTGAAAACCTGATCAAAATATTTAAAATCAAAAAGCTCAATCTCACAATGTAAAATGAAGTTTAAAAAATGATTCAGAATCCACATCTCCATTAGCACCAATATTGAATGGATTCTTCCTCTTCTCAGCATTGTTGATTTAAACATATTTTGTGAACACTGGCTGAACACTTTCTGAATGATGTACTGACACAGAACCCGACAGCCTGTGCACCCATCTGCTCAGTAGAGCTTAAACTCCAGTTACCTTGTTGGAACTTTACAGGAAGTGAGCCCAGCTGAGAGTGAACATCCAGTTTTTACACATGGTGGCAACATGTCCCTCTGCCCCGCTGACCCACAGTGAAGCAGCGGTCTGGTTTCTCCTTTCTGCAAGAGTGCTGCCAGGAAGCTGCATGCGTGGGTGGGTGTATGATAAAGGGGTTCTGGGGATCAGGTTGCACTCTTGTCCACTGTAAACAGCACCCACGCGCACGGTCACGCCCGCACTCAAAGCCGTGCAAACGTGTGAAAACGTGCACCCGTTGAACAGAAAGCATTAAGGGGATTTTTGTTTGTTTGTTTGTTTGCATCGGTTAGTGGGCTGCTGAGAAGTGAGACTCATTTAGTCGCTCCACACCTCCACAGGCTGTCGGCCACAAAAACAGTCCACAGGGTCCTGAACTCTGCTTGAACCACCCACATCTCACATTTAGTGGCCAAACAGAAGAGGGTGGATGAGCAGATGGATGGAAAAGACACACAATGTCAAATATGGCCATGGATGGAGCTGACAGTCGGTTTATGTCATAAAAACACGGTGCAAGAAGACCGTCAGTTCAATGTGTTTTATGAAACTTAACTCTGACATCTAGCTGGGGGGACATATTTGGGGTTTGCAATCTGTAGGAGGCAGTCGATCATCCTGTAGCTTTGAGGCGATGAGATCATCGGGCCTGTCGCTTTTCTTTTTCGGCGTGTTTGGAAGCGTGCACGCGTGTAATATCATATTGGTTCCCTCAAAGTGCTTTAATGTTCACGGCGTCACACATGTGGCCCCTGACTAATGTGACATTCCTGAGCCATTAGTGACAGACATACAATACCGCACATCTAACAGAGAAGAAGAAAGATTGCATGTGTGTGCGACGGGGGAGCGCTGTGTGTTCTGTCTTATAGGTTGTTCTTAAAGTAATAATCACCTTTTTCTGTTATATAAAATAATTGGCCTCATGCATGAACCACCCACAGATTCATTCATACGTGGCTCGTCTGAATGATTTTAAACAAATTCCGGCATTCACCAATTTTCTCGTCCTAGATAGGCTCTGAGGTCCTTTGGTGCTTATCTCCGGATTCAGTAGCATGAAGTGGATGAGATTCTACGACTCTCCCTGGACAGGACTCCAGTCCAACACAGGTTACTTCCCCAGCCAAGGCCAGTGCCCGTTTACAGCTGGGTGCACTGAAACAATGCAGACGAAGTGAGCGGGACTCGAATCGAGCTCTACATATTGGTCGGATAGCTCCTTATGCGCTGAGCTAGTTTTTTCATAGGTATGAATAAAATTTATGAGTGGTCCAGACCTGTAGTAAGAGCCATGTGCAGTTAGTCTACTGTCATCCAAACCTATGTTTTCAGTAACTGATTGAATATTTCATAACTGAAGAAGTTTAAAAAAAAAAAAAATCTGCAACGAACATCATACTATAATTTGAGAAGATTTTTGTTCCCCTACTCATCCCGGGTCCTTGGCCCAGTTTCCACCAAACTTGGTCTGTGGATGAAGGTCATTCCCAGGATTGTCCTTAAAAAGTTTATTATTGGGTCAAGAGTAAAAGGTTATTGGGGTCAAAGGTCAAAACATATTTTTCACTCCTATGTCCACCAAACATGGCACACATATGTTGGTGGGTTCTGGTATTTCCCAGGCAAAATCAGAGTTACCAATGGTCAGTCATTGCGATCAAGGTCATTGGGGTCAAAGGTCAAAATTTAAGTTGTTCACTCTGATTTGCACCAAATGTGGCACACATATGGAGGTGGGTTCCGCAATTGCCAAGCAAGGTCAAATTTGACAAAAGTCAATCATTGGGTTCAAGGTCATGTCTGTCTGTTGGCCTACCTCTCCCAGGTCCTTTTGATGATTTCTCCCAAATTTGGTATGTCAATGAAGGTTGACCCTGAAATTGCCATTAAAGAATTCATTTTGGCATATGTCAAGGTCAAGGAATTTGATTTTCAACCTGATTTGGACCAAATGTGGCACAAATTTAGGTGGATTCCAGAAGTGCCCAGGTAAGGCCAGCCAGTCATCAATCATCTCGGTAAAGGTGAAAGTCATTAGGGTCAAATGTCAGATTGCTGTAGCCCTTACTGGCTTCGTGCCTGTGGGTACTATTACCCAGTATAATAAATTTAAGCTAAGCTATTCCTTTATTAGGTCCACAATGGAGAAATATGCAAGAATCACAAAACTCACTCCAGGTGCTCAGTGTGGACCCCCCCACCTCCTCCGCACTAACCCTTGCCGCAAAGGAAGACAGTTGGGTAGTCGGAGATGGGCGGGGCAGACAGGGTGTAGTGCGATACATTCTGCGTGGAGGAGAAAGGTTCTGAAAGGGTGCTGGCTAATATAAACATCTCGCACTGCAAAACCATTTATGGCACGTAATATTTCATTCATCTCAGTGATGGACACTTAACGTTGACCCTCTCCCATGGCATACAGCGAAGCTTGATGTGGTGAGATGTTTTTAAATGTAATTTCATGTTAAATCATTGCATCCTTATTCCAGCGATGGAGTCCAACCCTCAGTGGGGTGAAACAGCATTAACTGTACTCGTTATTTTTTCCCATTGCCTGCCATTAGCAGGTCCCTTAATTCCACTTTTTATGGTGTTAATAATTACAGACCTTCTTCTATGTTTCTCTGATAGCAGGACATCAATCCCTGATTACTAAAGTTCTTCTTCAGTGTTGCCAATCTCAGTGTTCTGATTGGACACCTCTGACATATATGGGCGAGGCACGTATTGGTATTTTTGGGGCGTTATTTATGATTCGCTCTTCTCGTGAACGCACGCTGATTTTCACACAGGCGGAATTTAGCACATTTACACACATAATTTACACAATTATCTGGATTTACTAGCATTTGCTGAATCTGGCGCGGCACACTCATACGAACCCCATCATCTGAAAAAAGGAATGAGAAATTTGAGATATTTACGAAGATTTTCTTGCATGAGGTCCATTGTTACACTGACCTAATTATGAAGAAAAGGGGATTACCATTCTGACTTTGCAAATTTGTTATTCCCATGGAAGGAACGGCTCCACATAATTACCACATTATCATAAACAAACATTAAAAAAAAAAAAGCTCTTTTTTTGCAGTAGTTACTCTTTTGTTGAAGTAATCACCCAATGAATGCTCGTTTTCTTTTGTCTACATAAAAGCTGATGTTTGACAGTGTGCAGCTGGATGAGATTTAGTTTGTTATAGCTTTCACTCATCCCGGAAACAGAAAATATATGCACAATCTCGAAACAATCATCGTGTGAGAGCGCACATGTGTGGAGCAGAAAAAAATTAAAGTCTGCTCTCTTCAGCGCAAAGCTAACAAAAGCGTGTCAACAAGGAAGCGAACCCTTCCTGACAAATTGGACTAACAATTTTGAGAGTTGAAATTTGCACTTTACTGCTGTGAGTGTTTGTGGTTATGTTTGGGACACAGGAAGTGGACTGTCAGTCTTGTATCAACACGGCCCGTCCAAATAAGTGCTGATGTGAAGCATCTGCATGCGTTTTCAGCTGGCTGCTGCGTGGGTGCACATGGGTGTCACTGTGAGCAGATAGTGAAAAAGAGAGAGAGTGTGTGTGTATTATTGGAATCAAGGATCAGAGAGTCAATTCATTGGATGAGATTCAAGGGTTAAGTCACCGGGTTAGAGTTTCAAACCGTCTTGCAGGCTGCAGAGCTTTTACACAATGCCGCTGTCCAAAGATTCAGTGCCAACCTCGTCTGACTGAACCGCATGTCTCTCAGTCGCCATGGATACGTGTCTGCCTCAAATAGGCCCAAAGGGGTATTATCCTATCTGTCCACTACTGCAGAATATTATGTTTTCAGAATCTATCATCCTATACATTTATACACAGCTGATTATTTCAATTTATTTATGAATTGGATCCGATTTAAATCTCTCGCAAACCAAAGTTTTTAAAACTTGGATCCATATCAGGGAACTTTTTGTTGCATCATTCCTAGGCTTACAATTTTCCTGATAATTGCCTCATACGTTTAATGCATGTGATTGCAAGTGCGCTCTTAGGCGATCACAAACTACGAACAAGACTAATTTTTCATGAAACCGTGAACCAGAAAGAGAAACAATTTTGAATGATTGACTTTACCATTCTGGATGTGGATATTAAACAGATCTCTGGATCTCTGGTATGTGAAATTTTCTTTATAATTTTTTTCTGTAAAGATTCTGAAAACATAATCATAAAATTGGATGCATTTTTTGATCAATACACACATTTATGTGTAAGTCCAATGCGCGCACGCACACACACACATACATATATATATATATATGCATGCATGCACTTCTTACATGTTAAATGTACAAACAACTCTTCCAAGCCTGAGGGGTATCAGGTGCTCTGCACAATGGTTTTTTTTGTGTTGGTTTTAAAAATGACAACATTTCTCCATCTTGCTGAAAATTAGAAGCGTGTGACACCATGAGACGGTGCAGCTGAGGAGGGTAGCATGGAGAAACAAATGTCACGAGGTTTGAAGGAGAGGATGAACTGAAGTTAGGAAAGAATGAAGCAATGAGGGTTAGAGGGGAAGCGAACGGACAGTGGAGACGGGGGCGTCTGAGGAAGAATGAGCGGTTCTGTTTTTGGGAGTAAAATTCACTGAGGAATGCCACGTGTTGCAATGCAGTCTTGATCAATGACATGTGCAAAAAGGGCAGAGATGTACACTCCCTGCAGATGCTTTCTGGAATACATGTTTGAATATCTGACATATTCTCAGACTGTTAGGTCTGAACAAACACATACACTGCATACACACACAAAGAGCTCAGATCTGCCGAGAAATAAATCAGTTTTATCCAAGGACAGGATGTGGCCTGCAGGAGGGGTACATGCCATTTCCTGTTCCTCTGCACTCCTGCTGTCCCCTGCACTGCTGTGTGTGTTTCCTCCTAAACACTGACTCTCTGAGTGTCACAGGGTCAGAGGTGATGAGGCATAAGGGGACAGAGTGGTAAACAGATGAAATACAATGTTTATATAAAGGGGTTTTATGGTTCCGTGTCTCATACAGCTCTGTGAACTTTACTGTGTGAATAAAACACATCTAACCGTTCACACACACCAGACTGATCCAAATGTGCTCAGTGTCAGAGTGACCCACAGACTGAAAGTCAAGTCTACCAGTTTGTTCTTTGCTGCCTTTTGCTACAATTCTACTTTTTCTGATAAAAAAAGAGAAAAAGGAGTCACCCACACCTTACACGTTTGACACATCCAAGTTAATTCTTTGTGATTCCGTGATACAATAATATACGGTTCTGTGTGCCCTTGACATTTCATCAGTTCTGTCCAAATTTGAATCACTTTATCCTTGATGAACACACAACCCTTCCATATTCCCTCCAAATTGTTTGAGTTAAACTGTTATGACCCTGAGTTTGACTTTTTAAGGTCACCCAAGGTCAAACATCATGTGGCCCTTAGAAAGGTGATATATTACTTCATATTAGTGTTCAACAGTAGCCATAGGTGTATCTCCAATCAATTCCTTGGATTAATCATTCCAAATATCAACTATATATTAGCACTGGGCCAAAATTTTGACCTTGGCTTGTGACCTTGACTTTGAACTGATTTTTCTCAAGATCAATTTACTTTGTTCTTGGCTCCAAATTATATATAAACTCTTTGAGTTGTTATTCTCTCTATCTCACACACACATCCGGACAAACAATACCCCACATGTGCTACAACGTGCCAGTCTTATTAGATGGTGGACACTCACAGTACAAGTGCCTCCGACAAGGCTGAGCAATCCCCCAATATTGCATTGAGATCAACAGTACAGCACGTTGATGAGCGTTATTCCTGTCTGGATATATATTTTGCTGTCAGGTCTTAGGTCAGGGCTGGGAGCATGCACCGGTGCGATGCGTCACTGCGTCCATCACACTACGGAGCCACTCTGGGGTCCTGGATGCCAACTACCCGGGCAGACAACCAGTTCATCTCTACCTCTCGAAAGTAACCATCTATCTGCTGCAGCCAGGTGAAGCGTGGGCGTCCCCTCGTCCTTCTCCAGCTGCTGGGCTCCTCAACACGGAGGCACCTGCCTGCTGGATCATGCCCAGAGAAACACGCCACATGGTCAAAATGCTGTATTTTACTGTAACAAATCAGAATCATATTCCAGATGTGGTCAAAATTTCACTGATTGTCTGTCATAGATGATATAAAGATGCACAACACTACAACTAAGCTAATGTGAAGCCAAACTTTCTATATGAGTCAGCAAAGAATTAACTCTTGACAACTCAGCCGAAACGAGATTCTTGAAATCTAGAAACAAATGCCATCATTTTGGAATCCTTAATTTCAATATCTTGAAAAACACATGATCTCACAATGTTAAATGTCAGAACCTTAAAAAAGTGATAAATGTAAAATTTTGGACAATGCTACAGCTAAGCTAACAGGAAGAGTTAGCAAAGAATTAATGCTGCATTCATGACGATGGTAAACTCGGAAAACCCAAGTTAGAAACGTCTGAGTTCTGAAAAGCGTGCGTTGACTTGATGAACTCGGAAAACAATATGAATGCACGCAGTAACATATTCGGACTTTGTTGTTGTCTTTACAAAAAAACCGCATAAATAAGTTAATAAGCTGCTTGCTGTGAGTGTGAAAGATGGAAAATGGGTCAGATGAGTGTATTTCTATTTGTAGTCTGGACTCAGTGACAATATCAGTTATTGCAGATGTGTTTGCAAGAACTATAACACTGGCAACCTCACTAATGTATAAAGAAAGGAAACATATCACAGACAAAAGTAAATAATTTGTTAAAAGTAATTAAATGGTATTTGTAATATTACTGTCTCAACAGTCATGGCCGAGGATGTCATGACTGTATTTTGTATTTTCGTATGATGTCAAGTTGGTTAAATTGGAGCACTGAATTTCCGAGTTTCTGAGCAAAAAAATCCAACCCGACTACACGTTCAAATGGGGTTTTCCTAGTCGAAGCACGTAATTTCTGACTTCACGACATGTCATGAATGCAGCATATATCTACACCTCAGCCGAAACAAGATTCTAGAGACATAGACTGGAAATCAAAATTTCATATTCTTGAAAAACACTCATATCACACAATATTAATGTTAGTAAATTTAAAGAAAATGATAAACAGAAAAATTTTGAGGATGATTTTTCTCAAAATGTAATCAGTGTTTCCCCTGGCCAAAGCACTGTCTTGACTCAAAATTTTGCCAAATTCCACGTCCTTGTTTTCTTTCCTTTTTTTTTTTGGACATATCATGTATGCTAACAAAACAGATAATGGTGATCATAAGACATCTACCCTCTGTTGGGTGGTGGAAGGGATAAAGATTACATTCCTGAATTACATTCTTTTATTGCTTAATTGCATTTTCCTTCAGAAATCACGTGTTGATGACTTGATTTTGAAATTCTCGCTGGCCAATTCTGCTTTCCAGATCCTCATTTGTAACACATAATGAAGTGTTTGTGGCTGCATCAGTGGTAATGACTGCGGCTTAACGCAGCTCATTTTGCTGATCAGTGCACCTTCACCCAGAACCAAAGAATGAGAAGAGAAATGAAGGGATTACTTGCAAAAGAGAACCCCCTGCACAACCTGTCATTAGATTACCCGAGAGCTGCTGGCTGCACTTGCGATCTCTCGTACCGTCATTTGTTGAGCAGAAATGTCATCTATCATGCTGCACTGCAGCTGTAAGACAAACGGGGTTCCCAGTGTGGAGAAAGTGAAGGAGTGCTGGGGCTAAGTTTGTACGAACCCACACACCGAGCGAGGCAGGCTTCAAGTCGTGACATGAAGGAGTAAGGAAGCGTATTTACAGAGAGTAGGGTACGTGCTGAGCACAACCTGGGGCGATGCTGCTAAGAAAGCAGGTATTAAAATAGATAGAAAGAAGGCTGATGAATAATTAGAATAAGAAGGCTCAGAAAGGATGGATGGGTTAGGATGGGACTGTTTTGTTGAAAACAGAGTGTGTGTGTTACAGTATTTTGCATTTTCTCTAACTTCACGTTGTGTCGTTCCGTCCTGCTTTCTTATTCTCCCTCCTTTCAGGTATTCAGGTATTTGCCTCCAAGTTGGTGCTGGTTGTGCTGAGAGGTGCAAGGTGCACTTTTGTTCTCCTGTCAGGACCTGCTTGGGGCCAGCGGGCGGGGGTGCCACCAACGAAGGAACGGGACAGTTCTATTGTTCCAACGCATTCCACTCAATGAAGGATATGGCAAGGAGCGAGAGAGGGGGTAGTTGTGGGTCCGGCCAGAGGTTTTGTGTGTGTGTGGCGTGGCTGTAGTCAGAAAGCACAGATTGCCTCCCCTCTAACCCTCCCGCCTTGCTCCATCCTGTCTGGTCCTCCAGAGGAGACGGAGAGCAAGCAAAAGCACCTGCCTGAAATCCACACCCTTGGGCCAGACGCTTATCTCCCCCATCTCTAAGGTTTTACAGAAACACTGTGTGCCACACACACTGGTGTCCCGTTACACTCTTTAAAAAGGTGGAACACAGTGGGACATCCAGCTTTATTAAATTTCAAATCACCAGAAACAATTTTATAATTCATTCATTCATTTTCTGAAACCGCTTATTCCAATTAAGGGTCATGGGGGGCTGGAATCTATCCCAGTAGTCATTGGGCGAGAGGCGGGGCACACCCTGGACAGGCCGCCGGTCTATCACAGGGCCAACACATATAGACAGACAAACACATAATTTTGTTATTATTATTAATAATAATAATTTCTAGGGGTGTCCAATTAACTGATACGACTCAAAAATTGATTTTAAAGTAATAGATACAACTACCTCAATACATGGACCCCTGAATCAAACTAAATGTACTGTGAACTGGTCAATGGCTTGATGTTAATGTTATAAATCAGTGAGTTAATCTTATTTCGCTGCTCCTTTCGCATCTTCAAACTCTTGTAAAAGTTCAAAGGTCAGCGCGACGCTCTCAGGAGACTGGTCACAGGAACGTTAAGTTTGCGAGGTAAAAACAAACTCAACATGTCCGATGGTGGTACGTGGTATAACGGATAAATGTACCCGTTTGATCTTTACGTTCAGTTCACAATTTGTTAATACTGACGTACCAGTTCAGAGCGGGAAAGATATGCTAACAACAGCTGGCTTCTTTTTCTTCTGGCCTTCTTCTATGCTGCGCTTTCTGCTACTGTATGTGGGTGCTGCCCCCCAGTGATGAACAAAAGGTGAGCAGAGACAGCACAATTCAATTCAATTCAATTCAATTTATTTTATATAGCGCCAAATCACAACATAGTCGCCCCAAGGCGCTTCACAAGGGTAAGGTCTAACCTTACCCACCCCCTGAGCAAGCACAATAGCAACAGTGGTAAGGAAAAACTCCCTGGATGTTTTATAAGTATAGGAAGAAACCTCAAGCAGACCAGACTCAGAGGGGGGACCATCTGCTATGGCCATACTATCAATGAGACAGAAATACAAAAATACAAGCACAAAGTCCAACATGAGCTATAACACATGCACAGAGTGTCCAAAATGTATATAGAAACACACAATCTTCCTAAGC
>OMMV01022257.1:4839-16141 GCA_900302635.1 Chatrabus melanurus
GGGGGGGGGGGGGGGTAATACTTGCCAATCATCAGTTACACTCATTTGTATACGATCATATAATAGTAGTTAAAACGAATTTTAATCAATTGGGCCCGATTTCCTCAATTTTGGAATCAGGAAGCAAATTGGGGCCATAAATTGGCATTTGCAGACCGCCCTTAGTAACGCTTTGTCAAACTTTTTCGCAGATTATTACTTTCTGATGCCTCTGGAAAGTTTGCTTTCCACGTCGCCGAAATGTATGTGATGTCAATAAAACTAAGTCAATAACGTGAGTCGCCACGTCAGACTCCACAAACTTTCTTGCATGTTTCCATACCTATGCTGAAGAGTAGCTCTTGCATTCAAAAGCATTGCAAATGTATGTGGATGCCTTGGATTGGGAATAAAATTTTCTCCTTCTATTCCAACACCCATTTTTTCGCTCCAAGGCATCAACATTACTGTCACTTTTGACACAGCCACACACAGATTGCACAGAGTGATGTAATTTTTTTAGCCATTTTGCTTTTACTTATGTTCAGTAGGTGATTCAGTGTCTTAGGAGTTGACCTGCTGACCTGAAGACAGCAGTTTAATTCGAGGTATGACCACTTGATGCTTCCTTCCAAAGAAATAACCTGTCATGGATTAGCCTGTTATCCAGGAGAGTCACTCACCCTCATCCACTTCACGTTACGGAAATTTGGAGATAAGCGACGGTCTGATGGGTCGCATTGGCCTACGAAGGATTACTGTCTCTATTCTTAGGGATCATTTCAGCGACATTTGCAACACTTTCTCATGCATCTCTGCTGACAAGGAAGGCGCAGTTCTCCATTTATCTCTCGACAGCTGACAAAAAGTACCATCTGAGTCCACAAATTGACAAAATGTTAAAAATGTCGCTGTGAATGCCTTCGGATCATTCCCAAGGTGTCAAATACTAATGCTTTGTCAGATTCTTTGGTGTATCACACCAACTTGTGTGTTATCTTTGGTGCAATAATGCGTGAGGGAAATGAGTTTGCAGTGCCGTTGAACATAATTATTTCAGTCTTCTGGCGCCAAAGGCCTCTGACAAAGTGCTTGATGAGACCGAATGAGAACACGTTAGCTTGAAGCCTATCAATTCAAAAACGAGACAACTGAAATCAAAACTATATTGCTCAATATAGAAGTAGAAGAAGTAAGTCCTCCATAGGCCCTGAGACGCATTGGTCCCGATGATTATCTCCGGATTCGGAAAGCGTGAAGCGGATGACTGTACAACTCCCACTAGACGGGACATCAGTTACTTCCCCAGCCAAGGCTGGTACCCATTTATAGCTGGGTGGAGTGGGACAAGGCAGATGAAGTGTCTTATCCAAGGACACAGACAGGTAGTGTGACCGGGAACGGAACCCAGGTCTACATATTGGTCGTCCAACCTTACCCACTGAACTACCTGCTCTATAGGTAGAAACTAAACTACATTGCTCAATATGATTTGAGGTAATTGAAAAAAAGAAATGCTTAATTACAAAAATGAGATCTACTTTGTCGACTACATTTGCGTAAGAACAAAATGCGAGAAGGATGCAGTCTGTTGGGTAAAAACGGAGCAGTAGAAAACGAACGAACGTGAGGTCTACATTAAATTCACACATTCACAGCCGTACATGTGAGCTGGGGACTGTAACAGGATCAGGACTGAGCGGAGCACTAAGTGGGGCATTGGTGGGTAGAATGCATGCACAAGTTGAGCGTGAAATGGGCAATTTTTAATCTCAAATGTAGGTGTTCCACATCATCTCCTAATCTGATCAGCCTCATGGTGAGGTTTCATTATAGGATCTGTCCCAGATGTCTATTTAAGGAGACGGCGTTGAGGATCTGTTCCGTGCGGGCGTAATTCTTTGTAAAGCCCTCCTACCGACGACTGCGGCAACCTCCTGAAAGCAAACGCTAATGCATATTCATGGCACCTAATTGCCAAGCAAACGCTAATGTACAGTAGCTGAGGACTGTATAGTAGTTTGAAATGACGGATACACAGAGAATGTCAAAAAAATGTCTTATAGTAATCGTAAAGATGGTGAATGTAAAGACATGGAAGTAGCCCTTATTCAAATCACGAGGTTTTGGCCTGTGATCAGCAATAAACTCCATTCTTGGAGCGCACAAACGCACATTGTTATCCGCACGCATACATACCTCACACAAAGTCACACATACAGATTTTCACAATCATAATCATCATCATCATCATCAACAGGAACAAGGGATATCTCCCACATACAAAACACACAGAGAGGAGGAACGAGCCGCTGCTCTGAGCTCCAACCACCTGTTTGACTCACTGAGGAGGAGGGTTCCGAGCAGTCGTGAGTAACTTGACAGCAAACATAAATTTCTTAATAGGCACAATAAAATAAACATCAGACATCCTGTTGGGAGTTGTAGGAGCTGAAGCGATGCGGTATAAATGGCTGGAAAATCAAAGCCTGTGACTGAACAATCTTATGTCATTCTTTTAAAAAACTTTTGTTGCCTGTTATCTTCCCATTTTTTTTTGGGATTTCTCTACAACAGCATACGACAGGCTGCATTCAGAGGAATTGTATCCGTAACGACGCTGGACCAAGCAATTTGGTTTTTCTTAACATGCATCCTTCTTATTATCTTAAAACCAAATGGAGCTTTTACGTCGTCTTATTGGACCTAATCAAGTTATGCTGATCATATTTACATGCACTGGATAAATTTGTTTATGCTCCAAACTTATTACAAAATTTTACAATCATCCCTTGCTACCGGTTTATTTGCTTGCATGAATATGATTTCATGCAAACTGATAGTGGACCATAGTGTTCCGAATATAAGAGTTTTTTTTTTCTTGGAAATACATCTGAAAAATAGGGTTGTCTTATATTCAGGGTCTAGACTTTTACATATCATACATATCTGCAACATAGGTGGCACCACATGCCCGTGAAAGAAGTGTGCCTCCTAGGAATGAAGCGACCAGCCCTTCTAAATTGCTTACAGTGCCGTATGACAGAGAAACACAGTGATCGCCCTGAAAATAGCATGGCTGAAAGGTCGAGTAAGTTAACCAGCAACTGAGGAGAAGTTATGATGCAAACGTTAAGCTCAGGGTGATAAACGCAGCAGTCATTAAACAACTCTCAAGCAGCCAAGAAACACGGTCTAACAGACCATGACCAGTCAGAAAAGTTTACAATGGTTCTAAAAGCGGCAGTGTGTCAGTATGTGTTTGAAAAAGGAAATTGTGCTTTTATTAGCATTATTTTCAAATAAAAACATTTTCTTTATATGAAAAGATTTGGTCTTTTTCCAAAAATATCTCTTGTAAAAGGAGGTTAATCTTATAATCAAGGTCATCGTATATTCGGAACAATACAGTAATTCAGGAACACCGGCTTGAAGAGTTTAAACTTTTCTCTCGAGTTGCACAGAACAACAAGAAGACATTTCAGTTCCCAAACTATAGTTCTTGAAACATGTTTAGTGCTTAATCCAAGGTACTAATGTACATACAAAGCAAAGTAAGAGAAATTGCTGGGTCGAAATTGGATGATTACTGATGGGTGGTGCCGCTGAGTATTCAACAACGATACAATGAAATCAAAAAGCAATAAAAATTTAAAAAGATTTTGATCACTGTAGGAACTCGGATGAGAACGACTGCACCTTCGTGGTGAAAGGAATTATTTGAGGTGTTTCAGGCATCTGATTATGATGCCTCCATTTAGAGTGTTTCCAGGCATGTCAAACTGTTGGAAGACCTCAGGGTGGATTATATGTCCTATCTGCTCTGGGAGTATCTAGTGATCCTTGTGAGCAGCTGACTGATGTACCTAGGTATGCTTGGGCTACCTTACTTGGCCTGGAGACGCCATGACCTGGTGATGGAGAAGTTCTAGAAATTGATTGATGATTTACTGAAGTGGCACCAATAGATGAAGAGGAACAAACATCACTTACTCAAAATTTTGCGCTTCAAATGCGGTGCAATTGTGAGTAAGAACTCAACCACATCGTTCCTCTGAGTTCCAAACTGTTGTTGCGGAAGGAACTCCCAATAGGCGCAATGTACACGACCTTCCACACTTTACCTTTTACCTGTCGGAGGCGCCATGATGAGCATCAGAGACAAAACAGAACGCGGGCAGAGGGGCACACAAACAGTCGATGCACACGAGTGCACAAACACAGGTACACACTAATATGTACAGTTATCTACAGGTATCTTCACTGAACTTCAAACGCTGCAGGTTTGTAAATTCAGTCAGCCCTATTTTCCCATTTAAGTTGTGTTTTGTGCAGATCCTCTGCCTCCTTTTATCTTCGTCATTATTAACCAACCTCTCGGTGTTAACTCCCAAGTGTTGCTTTTTACCCTCATTCTTGGAACGTGCAACTGCATATTTCACAAACTTCCTCACGCACGCTGCTGTTGCTGCTGCTGCTGCTGCTGCATGACACATCTCAATGTATCTTGCATCATTTGAGTTTGGGTAAAGTGCTACAACCGCTTTTTGAGAACAAAAAAACCCCCCGGAAAATTAATCATAAAAATGGTAGAAAGCAAGTTTAAATGTACTCTTGATCACATTCTCCAACATCCTTCGCAGACACACAAACGCATATGGATAGCGCACACATACTTTATCCCAAAGTGGTCCATATTTATCTGCCAGACCGAATATTTTTGTATTGGCAAAGGAGAAGATGCTTGAATGTCTTTTTAAATGTGACATTGCACAGAGCGTAGCAGGCCGGGTTGATGGTGCTGTTGATGTAGCACAGCCAGTAGCCAATAGTCCACACTGTGTTTGGGATGCAGCTGGAGCAGAAGGTGTTAATGAGCACCATCACATTATAGGGAGTCCAGGTGGCTACAAAAGCTACCAGGATGGCCATTATGGTGCGGGTCACTTTTTTCTCCCGTGACGGCGCCGCTTTCTTCTTCTTGTTGGGTGGTTGCTTCGTCATCTTTACAATCTTCCGAGCCACGTGGTTCTGCCGCTCCGAGGCTGGGACGATCTCAACGGTGGCGTTGGATGGTGTATAGCAGTCACCTTTGGGTGATTTAGTCTTGATCTTGATGCAGGTCAGTTTTGAGCCGCCCGCCTTAGCTCTCGGACATGCGAGTGGCTGGCTTGTCTCCGCATTTGAATTGGCCCCAGATGGTGCCGCTTCCTCGTCCTTCTGGTTGGAAACGGCCACACTGCCCGAAGTTGAGTCATTGGAGCTCTCCTTCTCTTCCCCAGGGGCACAGTTTTCTCTCGCTCCATCTTCACCTTCCGTTTCTCCATCAGCAGTGGTGCTTGAGGAAGGGCCTTTGCCATTTTGCAGTTTTCCATCATGCTGGTTGGTCCCATCTTCGGTATTCTGGGTTTGGGATCGACCTGGGTCATCTCCTGGAACATTGTTGTTGTTGGCTTTTGGAGTATTGTTCCTTCTCTGGCTGGGGGAGAGGGGCTCTGGGTTGGCGCCTGATGGCTTACGGTTGTCTTTCTTCACACGGCTTTTGCTTGCTCTGGAGATCTGCCAGTAGAGCTGTATCATGATGATGACAGGCAGGTAAAAGGCAGCGATGGCGGTGCCAAAAGTGACGGCAGCATTGGAGAAGAACTGGATGTAGCACTGTCTCTCTGGCACTGTCCGACCCCCAACAATGAACTGCCAGAAGAGAATGGCTGGTGCCCAGAGGATAAAAGACAAAACCCAGGCAGCGGCAATCATCATTCCTGCCATCTTGGTGGTCCTTTTGACAGGGTAGCTGAGAGGCTTAGTGACACAGAAATATCTGTCAAAGCTTATGATGAGAAGATTCATGACAGACGCATTGCTGACTACATAGTCCAAAGCTAACCACAAGTCGCACACCACTGGCCCCAGGGGCCAGTACCCAATTACTATATAGACTGTGTACAAGTTCATAGAGCACAGTCCAATAATTAGGTCAGCACATGCAAGGCTGAATAAAAAATAGTTGTTGACAGTCTGTAAGTTCCTATTAACTTTGATGGAAAGCATGACGAGTATATTTCCAATAACTGTAACCAAACTGAGGGAACCAGCCACCAACACGATGAACACCACCTCCACAGTCTTGTAGGCGCTTTCACTCTCCGCCACAACTTGTGTGTCATTGCCTTCAGAGGCATTCCAGTAGGTGAAATTGAATACATCCATGGCATCTGGTCTTTTGTTGCCACCTCCTACTCAGATGGAACCTGAGAGAAAACAAAAGATAAAAGAGATTTATTATGAGAACGCGTGACTGCATCGGTGTTATATCCTTACTTGCTTAAAAACTTTTTAAAAAACAGGGTTGTGCATATAGCTATGCCAGCCTATTGTCTTTAAAGGTGCTATGAATGATTTTTCTGCCACTAGATGTCACACTTCAGGACATAAACAAAGCTTCCCTCCTCAGCCACTCCTCCCTAACCCTCCCTCCTCCACACTCAGCAGAATGAACAGGTCTAACAGCTCTCTTGGTGGGAAAAGCCAGAAGTATGTATTCTATGTAGTCAAACCACATTCTTGGTCAGAGGCATTTTTATCCTCTAAATGTGATTTTTGGACGTATTTCTGTAAAGTTGTTGATGTCTGCTATCTTGGGGGGGAAAAAAAGCGGGAAGTTGTGAGTGCTACTATCTATTTATTAACGTGGGGAGGGGCAACAGTTTCACATGGCAGGACTCACACGCACTAAACACGCACACGTGGAAATCTCATGCACTAAACGTGCATGTGCGGCCAGGCCGAGAATGTATACAGGGTACAGAAAATCTCAGAGCACAGAGGGAGTGTTGTTTTAATTCTCCACACAGGAAGCCACTAAATATTTCTACAGAAAACCACTGCTGGTTGCTACATATTAATGTGTAAAATGCCATTCGCAGCACCTTTAAGGTATTCATCACACTCACATATGGAATGCAAAATTTGATTTAATTTCAGTGCAAGTCAGTTTAATCTGCAACTCGGACCTGGATAAGCAGCAGAAAATGAATGAATGAACGCTGAAAGGTGTGAAATATTTGCTTGATTAAATATCTCACATGAAATTCAATATTGTGAAACTTTGACATGCAAATTCATGTGTTGCAGTGGGTTTGATACCGCTGATTTTTGAGGTAACTGAAGTAAACAGTGTCCAAAATAGCGATAGCTTCCATGTTAGCTATAGCTCTGTCACATATTATAATTTCAGATAATTTTGTACGAGTATAAAATATGACTAAAACAGATTGCTATAGATTGCAGTCTAAGAAAAGATTAATTAGTGCAAACACATTCCTTTCAAGTGATTAACTGATTATTTGGGCAGTGAGTTAATTAGCGAGCCTCGCCCCGTTCGTCAAAGGGCCTCCATTGCCACAGAAAATTAAAAATGGTGTCGTAACATAAACATTCATTTTTTGAGCTGGTAAATAGAGACAAAGAGAGGGGAACCATTAAGGGTTAATATAAAATATAAAAGCAGCCCACAAATCCATCAGTGTGACTAGCATGACCCCTTTCCCCGTCACGTCACCGTTTTTGATTTTATAAATGCAGATCCTGAAATAACACTGACATTTTTAGCTGTGCTCTGCTCAAACTGATAATTACAATCAGAAATATCCGACAATTTTTCATGAAAAGTGCATAAATAATATCACACCTGCTCCATGATAGAAGAAAAAAAAAAATCATACAATAGCCTCATTTGAGCAATGTTTGTGTGCTTGTTCTCCTACTCCTCTCAGTTCCTATGTCTGCGTTCCACCAAACTTAGCATGAGGATGAAGGAAGACCCCACAATTGACCTTAGAAGGTTTTTAGGCAAAGGTCAAGGTCACTGGGGTCAAATGTAAAAATGTATGTTTTTCAGTCCGATTTGTACCAAACATGGCACACATATGTTGATGGGTTCTGGAAATGCCTAGGTAAGGTCAGATTTGTGAAAGATCAGTCGTTAGGGTTTAAGGCCATTGGGATCCAAGGTCAAAAGTTTTTCACTCTGACGTGAACCAAACTTTAATTCAATTCAATTTAATTTATATATATATAGCACCAAATCAAAACATAAGTCGTCCCAAGGCGCTTCACAAGGGTAAGGTCTGACCTCACCCATCCCCTGAGCAAGCACAATGGCAACAATGTTGAGGAAAAACTCCCTCGACGATTGTAGGAAGAAACGTCAAGCAGACCAGACAGAGGAGTGACCCTCTAAGAGTACAGCAAAGAGTTGTCAAACATGCACAGACAGAGGTAATGAACGAAGTGTCCAGGAGCTTATAAGATCCAGTGGTCAGAATATCCATTAGTCCAAACAATCAACTGGTACACATATAGAGGTGAGTCTCAGAATTGCCCAGCAAGGTCAAATTTGCCAAAGGTCAATCTTTGGGGCCAAGGTCACGTGTGCCTGTCTGTTTGTTGGTCTACTCCTCCCAGGTCCTTTTGCTGATTTCTACCAAACTTGATATGTCAATGAAGGTTGACCCCGAAATTGCACTTAAAGAATTCATTTTGGCAAAGGTCAAAGTGAAAGACCTCGACTTTCAACACGATTTGGACCAAAAGCTGTACACAACTAGGTGGATTCCAGAATTGCCCTGGAAAGGTCAACCAGAGGTCAATCATTTGGGTGAAGGTCAACGGCATTGGGGTCAAATGTCAGATTGCCATAGTCCTTCCTGTCTTCATGCCCATAGTTGCCATTTCCTCATAAAATAAAATAAAAATGCCCAACAGTGGATGATGAACATGACGCGCGGGCATTTGCGGCACAAATTCAAAGAATCACAACCAGCAGCCCTGTGCACAAAGATTAGCATCAGCTGTAAGTAATTTAAACAAATGGCAAAAAAGTTTAAAATCTAAAGTAATTACTCCAAACACTGTTTTTGAACCGAACGTATCCTTTGATATGAGAAAATCGACACAAAACGAAGTCCTTCAGTTTCATGTGATGTGTAAAAAAAAAAAAAAAAAAATTTCTGTCTTCTCATAAGTATCTTTACTTTTATCAACTTCACATATTTTTGACTGCAGAATGTGCAACATTGTTCTTTTCCGAGGTTTTTCCTCTGCTCAGCCACCGCACAGTGAACACGTTTTTCATCACATAAAACCCAAATGACTCTCTTCTGGCGTTCTGAAGTACAGCCGTTTTGATTGATCTACTTTCCAAATTTTATACTCGATCGGCATTTTAAGATCAATCTTCTTTTAATGCAACACCATATTTGTGCACGGTTTATTTATTCTTACATACCACACACAGCGGGCACCATCAAAAAGTTCAATAACACCTTTAAAGGGAATTTTTGACAAAATTGGGACTGACACTTTATCTTCAAAAGGTAGAGTTCTTCCCACTTGCACTCAAAAATTCTCTTCGTACAGCGTTACAGGATAAAACTCCTTTGATCCAAGTGACCCACTAGTTCTCGCTCTTAACCTTAAGCATTTTTCCTGTGTTGTGGAAGCCGCTTTGATTAATTCACTGCTCACTCCTGCATTTCAGAAGCCTTTGATATTAGCAGGCATGTGGTTTGTCTGCTCTGTGTCTTTGAGCTGCGTCACAGGTCTCGGAGCTCTTTCGGGTGCTGACGGTTAGAATTTTATGACACACTTAACAGGCTTCTTAGTTCAACCATAAATATCATCAGGTTGGAGTTCATATTTCCCATTTTGCTCATCCCTTTAAAGTGTTTTGCAGGCCTGTTGACGAGGTGCCTTTTAAATCACCGTTCTTTTATCGACATCCACCTCTGGGGATATTTCACTAAAAAAAAAAAAAATCAGCAGAATAACCAACTAACCACTTTGGACGCTGCTTAGATACATTGGGAATTTAGCCATGCAAAGAGTTTCTGATGTTGTGTAGAATAACAAAATAAATCCAGGCTTTATTTTTTATTTTTTGGTTGGGACATAAATAATGAATTTGTAGACATTATGTAAATGTTTCTAGCTGAAAAACATGGTGTTTGTCTAAGTAGATGCAACGGAAAAGCTAATTTTATTTACAGTCTCATTGCACTGCCACAGTATTCTAAGCATTCCGTGATCCCAATGTTGTGGATGAATGTCTACGTAACTTTATATAAACGCAGATTTTCGGACAGAGAACAATGGATGAGATGTTGGGTTTGACCCAGATCTGACTGCCAAACAGAGGTCATAGAATGTGTTAAAAATTGCTCAAACCCTCAATAGAAAGGGTTCGTTGGAAGTCCTGAAGCAGATCTGGGACAAAGCCACTATAAAGTCATTAAAATCTCCACGCTGTAAATCCTAAATGCTAGTATTTCACAGAGCGGTGAATGCTGACGTACGTTGAGATTTTTGGGTTTCGTCAGGGTTCATAAAAGGTTGCAAAACTGTTTGCAAACAGTTTTTTAGGGTCGCACTTTCGGGTGCTGATGGTTAGAATTTTATGACAGAAAATTACATTTTTTGCACCAGTAACTTCGGCTACCGGATGCTAATGGATGCTAACTAAGGCTAACGAAGCTAAAGAGGGCCAACTTGGTCGTAGCGGAGATTAAATTTCTCTACAGATTTCCAACAAAGCCACAGGTACGTCGGCAATCGGCAAAACCTTTCCACATGTTTAAAATTTTGGACATGGTCGCCGTTCAACAACACCGGCGAAGGCCGGCACAGGCTACCGGAGGCTAGCGATCACCAACGAATGCAAATACGTTGGCCCAAATGCCTAGGTGTGACTGCGCCTTAACTGGTTTCTGGCCAAACTCATTCAACTGACTTACAGAGGAAATGTGTCACTGTGGCTCAGTCTTCCTTCAAGATGATTCTAACCTGGACCAGGATCAGGCTATGCGCAGGTCTTTTTTTTCTCCAATATTTTGACTTCAATTTCCAGTAACTTGCCAAATCCTGTCACTAATGGGTCTACCAAACAATCCAGATCAAGTGAGTGATTTGTCTCAGGTAGGCAGAAATACACGTACATATTGCAAAATGGGACATACAAAACAACCTAGTACATTCATTCATTTTCGACCGCTTATCCGGGTCCGGGTCGCGGTGGCAGCAGACCAAGCTGCTCAGCCCACACTTCCCTATCCTCGACCAAGAACTGTAACTCTTCCTGGGGGATCCAAAGGCGTTCCCAAGCCAGGTGGGAAATATAATCCCTCCAGCGTGTTCTGGGTCTTCCCCGGGGCCTCCTCCCAGTTGGACGCGCCTGGAAGACCTCCCGAGGGAGACGACCAGGGGGCATCCTCACCAGATGGCCGAACCACCTCAACTGGCTCATTTCAATATGAAGAAGCAGCGG
>OMMV01022263.1:8908-21702 GCA_900302635.1 Chatrabus melanurus
GCTAGGGCGGAGAGTGAGGGGATGGATGAGTCAGCCAATTAACACTGGAGGGGATGATTAGGGGCCAGATTAAATGAGCCAGGTTGGACAGTTTAGCCAGGACACCGGGGAACCCCCTACTGTACTGCACAGTGGCCAAATTATTAAACTTAAGCCAAAACCATCAGGTCAGTGGAGCAAAGATTTTTTTTAACCATCACAGATGTCTGCTGTGAAACAGGAGTTACTGCGGAATTTTAATACTACCAGCAGATCGGTGAGTGTGTTTCATTAAAAAAAAAAAAAAAAAAAAAAAAAAAAAAAAAAAAAAAAAAAAAACTGAAAAATTCTGCACAAAAATATATTCGAGGCGGGAGGAGGTGTGGGGGGGCATTTTTGACTTATGTTGATAAAAGTCAAAATCTGTCTAACAGGTGTCAGATTGTGACGTCTGCTGCCTTCTGTGAAAGCTCTGACTGATGCGGCGTTTTTAACATCTCGCTGCGGTCAGCTGACCTCCCGTTTGATAAAATAAGCTGATTAAAACTGTGTCTAATTACTTCCAAAAAACGGTTACACCACAGAAAATTGCGTTTGAGGGAAAAGCATACAAATTAATTAATATGTCAAGTTCTTCAGGGTGCCTAAGTGGTCGTCACATCGAGGGATTTTAAATGGATTTTAATGATGCGACAGGGGACGTTTCCATTGTGGGAACCAATGCGACATTTTACATTTTGATGCGTCTTTGATGCGTGTCGTGGCCCTAACAAGAACTCTGAAGTTAGCCAATCCTGTTTTTGAAAGATGCACGAAATTTCACAAGAACATGTGGCATTGTAAACAAAATGGCACCGCGGACTGATGAACAACAACGGGACGTCAGAGTTATGTGACATCAAAGCTCTTTAAGCCATCTGATGTTCTATTTGCCACAATTTTGATATTTTTAGAGTATTTATTCCTTTTTTTTTTTTCTTTTTTTCTTTTTTAAAAAGAGCAACCATGCCCATTTCCTTTCTGTGTGGAGTTTGCACGTTCTCCCCCCTGTCTGTGTGGGTTCCCTCCGGGTGCTCCTGCTTCCTCCCATTTCCAAAGACATGCAGGTTAGGTGAATTGGTGACTCTAAATTGACCGTAGGTGTGAGTGAGAGTGTGAACGTGTGTCTGTCTATATGTGGCCCTGCGATGGGCTGGCGACCTGTCCAGGGTGTACCCCGCCTCTCGCCCAATGACCGCTGGGATAGGCTCCAGCACCACCGTGACCCTTAATTGGAGTAAGCGGGTATAGAAGATGGATGGATTTAAAAGAGCAGGCATATTTTTTTTTACTGGCATTGTATTGATCTTTTTTACAGGATAAAGATCATTTTAAGGAAGACTACATGTGTAAATAGCATAATGTATGCCATTTAAGGCTAAATTGGTATTTTGGTAAGAGGGTGCATGCTGGAAGGAAGAGGAGCTAGCACCCTGCCTTTTTTTCAAGGACCCCTGACGTGAACATTTTCCATCTCTCCCTGCTATAATCACAGCTCATCAACTACTCAGGTGTGTTCAGACCATCAAGAAGTGGTAGTCACCAGACTTAGCCAATCAGGTATCAATAGAGCACGGAGAGATCAGTGGTCCCTGAGGATCAGCACTGAGAAACAATGGGTGAAAGTGTAATCATGTTAATCTTGTCAGACAAACTGACGATCACAAAGTAGTGATTTGATTAAGTGCTGCTGTGCATAAATGGGTTTTCTGTGCAACTAATTTAAATGATTACTATTCATAAACGGATCAAATCAAAACAACAAAGAAGTATGTAAATGAGATCAAATAAACAATGTTTGGCTGTAGTGAAGAACAATATAAGTGCTGATTAAGAGGAAGGCTTTGGGCCGAGACGCACCAAAGTTGAAGTGCTGGAATTGTGAAAGTAAAGAAAACTGAGCAAGTAGGTAGCTTGAGGCGACACTGTCCATCCTTCTAAATATTGTGTTAATGTGAACTCATCTTTACTTAACTAAACAAATATAGCTGTTAAAAAAAATAAACTAGTAACTTCTGGTATTATAAAGAAAACTACTTTTTTATTTAGTGGTTCATATGCCATTAAACTTAGTTTGAAGAAAATTTGCTGCCCCCTCAAAACCTACCTTGTTCTAACCCTAACTGGCAGAGGAGGACTGATGAAGGTTATGTGATTACCCTCGTTTGTCTGCCTGTCAATATAGAAGATATTTCAAAAAGTAATGGGCAGCTTTCGATGAAATCTTGTGTGGAGATGATCCAGAGGGGGGCGGGGGTAAACTACTTCTACACTTATCTGATGACACTTCATCAAAAATAAAAAAATTCAAACAAAACAGAGACCCCCATTGTGATGTCTTTTTAGCATCTGATTGGACTCTGGCAGTGGACTCTGGTCTCACCGGTGAGATCGATGTCTGGCTTGCTGCTGGAGTCCATCTCTGTAAAGATTTCCTGGAAGTGGTCGCTGACGGCTGCCAGGACGGCTCTGTGGGCCGAGTACGATTGGCCGCTGGTCCTTAAGGTAATGTCACAGAACAGCCCCGCCTCCCGCTGACTCCTCAACTTGCTCAACACGTCAGCACCGTGTGACGGCACAGTCTTTGACACACACGTTCTGCTGCCCAATTCCTTGACACAAAGAAACGTAGAGAGATGTGTGAACAGAGTGATTCCAATCAAGTGTGACATAAAATGTGTGATTTATCCACGGGGGGGTGGACACACACCACCAGTACTTACATTTGATTTCTTGACATGTTGGCTTCGGCATTCTTGACAGCACAAGACAAATTCTCTGATCTGGAAGTACATCCCTGTGATGAAAACAATGGATTACGCCAACACCAGAATATAAAACAAAAGCAAACAAGGACCATAATTAAGTCTTCATTGACGTCAGTGCAAAAGCAGCTTTGTCATTGATTAAATCATTAGTCCGTGGCTGTATTCAAAAGTGACCACAAAGGGGAAAAAATGAGTTCTCTACTCAGACGCAGATAAGATGACATGTGAGAACAAGTCAGAACTCGGTTTCTGTTTTCCATCATCATCTCCTCAGGATGTTTGTGCTTCTGATTGTTAGCAAGATTGCGTAAAACTGGAGGATCTGTTTTACTGAAAATTTGGATGTTGAAAGATGAAAAGTCCATTCAATTTGGACAATGATCTCGATGCAGATCCAGCAATTAATTACCATATTGCTTAACATGGTGAGATAAGGTATTCTGATCATTTTTGTCAGTGTAATCAAGAATCAAAGCACACGTCTTGAATAAAAATAACTACAAGGCATTTGTGCTATGCAAAGAAGTAGAAAGGAAGAAGTAGTCCTATGTAGCCCCTGAGGCCCATCAGGCCGGTGCCTATCCCTGAACACCATAATGTGAAACGGATGAGCATCTACAACTTCCTTTGGACGGGACGCCAGCCCACCACAGGTTACGTCCCCAGACAAGACCAGTACTTGTCATCTTGTCCTTGGGCAAGATAACACAGGTAGTCTGGAGCACACACTGGGAATAAAATACTGGTACTCCAACTCTCATCCCACAAATCTTCAAAGCAGTATCCAAAAATACAATTGGGTTGGAACAGAGAGCCAGATCTGGCAGAGTTATATACATGAAGAGTGCTGCTCTAGTTGCGGTTTAAAGCGTGTTTTGAACTGCTGCCCAGACAAAACAAGTAATTGAGGAAATTGCTGTGATCTCTAGGAAAATATGACTGCTGTATTTTAAACACTGGTGGTGGTGAAGAAAGAGCTGTGCCAGAAGCCGAGGCTCTCGATTTATGGTCCTATCCTCACCTATGGTCATGACGAGCTTTGAGTAGTAACCAAAAGAACAAGGTCACAGACACAAACAGCAGAAATGAGGTTCCTCCGTAGGGTATCTGGGCTTACACTCAGGGACAGGGTGAGAAGCATAAAGATCCCGGAGGGACTTTGTGAAGGAGTGGGGCCGCTGCTCCTTCACATGGAAAAGAGCCAGCTGAGGTGGTTCAGGCAGCTGGTGAGGATGCCCCCTGGTCGTCTCCCTAGACGCACGTCCAACTGGGACAAGGCCCCAGGGAAGACCCAGGACGTGCTGGAGGGATTATATCTCCCAGCTGGCTTGGGAATGCCTTGGAATCCCCGAGGAAGCGTTAGAGGACTTGGTCAAGGATAGGGAAGCGTGGACTCAGCTGCTTGGTCTGCTGCCACTGTGACCCGGATAAGTGGCAGAAAATGAATGAACTGATATACAATTAATCAGTTATGATATACACTTGACAAGTGTTTTTCTATCAATCGACTAATCAATTCAACACTAGATATAAAATATCAAGATGTAGAACAAATCACCTTAAGAATTCTTTTGTGCTTGCAGTTACTGGTTTTATGAATAATCGTGGGTTTATCCAGTCTGTGTCAACTGCCAGTGATATTTATCGAGTCCCGTTTTAACTGCCTCATTATCATGATTCAGTCCAACAACAGGCCAAAATGTCCCCTTTCAAAACTCAAATGAAGGCTGACCTGTAGTGCAGACTTTTGGATACGCAGCATAATAACCAGTGTACTGCCCAAATAATAATATGTATAGAGCACAACATTCTGTCTTCCATTAACATTATACCATATGTTATTTTTGCTTTCAAAATATTTGCAAGATGCAAATTTCTATAGTTTTGAAAGGAATATTTTGTCAGACAATGATGCATTCCCATGGTAACAGACAAAAACACCTACACTCACTACTCAGATCACAATAACCAATGACGCTAGAAGTTAATTTTAGCTCTACATGAACTTTTATTTATTTTTTTGGCTAAAATTATCAGAAGCACCTGCTTTAACCTTTGACCCAATGAGATAACACCCTTCTGTATCTCAGTAATCAGTAAGGTTAGCGGACAGATTTAATGGTTAAATTACTCAGAGACCTCAAGTTTATATTTGATCCAAATGAATTTTTTTTTTTTCCCCCCTTGAGAATGACTGAAAATACTCATTTTGACCGTTGACCCTGATGAAATGGCCTCTCACTGTATTTCAGCAGATCAGGTCAGGTCTAGGGGCTTGCACTGGTGCCGAGTGTTGCCACATCTACCACCCCACGGGGCCAGATTGGCAACTAACCAGGCAGCCGGCCCACCCCCTCTCTCCAAAATAGCCATCTATCTGCTGCAGCTCGGTGAGATTCTGCTTATCAGCCGGATTCTTTATCAATTCCCAATCAATTTTCTGTATGGAAAAATACAGGCCTACACAGGTTTCCAGCATCAACGTAGCCGTTTTATTTGTTGTTCGAGGCAGTCTGATGTCATGTCTGACATGACACGAGTTTTTGTAACCCGGACCTGTCAGAAAGCATCCTAGTATTGATAAGAGGAATTTATAACATCTGCGACATATGATTCCAATGGACTGAAAAGTTTGGTTCTCGACTCCCATTCTTTCACTCGACAATAATTCGACACTAAAAATCAAGATTATACAATGTCCAAAAATCTTAGGAGGCAGTTCGCCGTATAGCGGACCATCACCCTAAGAAAGATTTCTTGTCAGACACCTGTCTGATGTGCAAGGAGAAATCTGCAGTTCTTGAGTACTGTGCATCCATTTTTTTTAAACCTGCTTAGTAGGCGGGATACACCCTGGACAGGCCGCCAGTCTACTGCAGGGCCGACATACAGACAAATTTATTCACACCTACGGTCAATTTAGAGTCAGTAATTCACCCAACCTGCATGACTTTGGAAGTGGGTGGAAGCTGGAGCACCTGGAGGGAACCCACGCAAACATGGAGAGAACGTGCAAACTCCGGTCGAAAGAGAACCTGGGACCTCCTCGCTGTGAGGCAACAGTGCTAACCACGAAGCCACCATACTGCCCTTCTTGAGTATTAGTATTGCATCAAAAAAAATTAATAAATAAATAAAAAATAAATAAAAATTTCCACACAGAAGGGCACTCAGAGAGCATACCTGTGCCAAGGCCCCAAGGTCCCCTTTAATTTCAGCCTCAAACCACATTCACATCCTGAGTCCACCCCTGTGAACCATCTCTGTCCAAAAATACATTTTTTGCCCACCAGATCTGGATTATCTGGACCTGGACCAAAGCACACATACGGCTAAATATGTAGAAGTTGACAGCATCTAGACTTTTTGTTGGGCTTAAAGATGTTTCACCCCTCATCCCAGTGACTTCTTCATTTTAAAAGCCATCTATGGATAGATAGTCATGGGATCCCGAACACCCACCTTTGATCCTGATCGCGGAGTTTTGATTACGATTGCATAAATTCATTGGCGAAGGTTATCTTTTCATTGTCTTTCAGTCTCGTATTTTAATTGGGATCAACGGACTCACTGAAATAATCGCCAATCTTGATTATAGGATCGAAGGAACCAGGATCACAGATCAAAGGAACAAGGAAGAGCAATCAAAGAAAGGATTCACCCCTTGAACTGGAGCCACACCAAAATGTAGTCAACTCTTCCTTCAATAAGGGCCTACTTCACCAAATTTCATTGGAAACTGTTCATGTACTTTTGAGAAATGAGGATTAAGACAAAACTTTTTTTCTGTACTGGATTCATGCAGCCACCAGGCAACCAGACGTCCTGTGAAGCAGTGAGGATCTTACCTTCCCACCAGTAGTTCTCAGCCACACATTTGTAGGTCTCCTCCAGGGACAGGTGGCGCTGACCTGGTCGCCTCCGGTGGAAGGTGGAGATGGCGTCATGTCTCCGATCTTCATCCAAAACCTCCCTGTAGTTGATGAAACCTTTCTCCAGCTTTTTGCGGTACAACAGCCCGTCTATCACCTCAAAGTTGCCGGTTACACACCCTTTGGAGTGCACGACCGAATCCCCATTTCTCCTCCTGTCTGCGCCCGACCGGGAACCTACAGACCTCTCTGCCCGTCCGTGGTCCGACCAGAGTGTGGACGAGCAAAACGTGCCTGTGCTCCCGTAAGGGGCGTTGCTGTGTGCCATTGGAACTGATTAGAACAGAAAGTGTCGAAAGTCTTTTAAATAAGGCGAGTTTCACTTTGACGGAACGCCTACGTGCCAAAAGTTAGTCCCGTAGAAAGTCCACGTGGAGACGATGACAGACCAGCAGCTTAAATTACACCAACAATACCCCGTTTAACGGCAGCACCTCCTCACCGTACTTAACGCCGAGCCGTCAGACGGATCATCATTACTCAACATCCCCTAAATATCACCAGAGTTGGGAAACGGTCTTCTGCTGTTCTTTAATGATTTATTCCGGCGTCCGTCCGAGTGGAGATAATAAATTCAGGAGCGGCGGGCTCGGGCGCCAGCCTCACCCGGCTCCTCCTCAGCCCTCCTCGGGGTGCTTCAGGGGTCGGCAGCGGCCTCCGGAGCCAAACGACGGCGGGCGGCTTCACCTCCGGCGTTAACTTGAGATTTCTTTCCGCCAACTCGAGTCGGAAGCAACATGATGACGCAGCTATCAGCTCAGCAGCATCGCGACCGAAAAGCGAGCTTTAGCTCCGCCACCAGCGCCAAAAATTCACCTCCGGGTGCCGTCCAAACCTGGCCAACGAGCTCCTACCGGGCACCGGACACACTTCATACCGCTGTGGTTGACACAAATCAATCCGGTCTTTTTAAACTCGTAACCTTCTGTTTGTCGCTAATGACCAGCCGAACGGCGGCGCATCCTCCCCGCCTTCACACAAAGACCATTAGCAGAAGCTTTAAAGAGCCTCCGCCACACGGAATCTGATTGGTCGAGGCGACTGTCAATCCGCCTGCTTTTCACCTTCCTCGAGCATCAAGGTTGGTTGTTCGCACGCGATGCCTAATATTTACCTGACTTGCTGCACAAGTTAAAGATCCGCTCAGCGTGTTCTAATATGTTCCAGCGTTTATTTCACTCATATCAGCCACATTAGAAATATTCAACGATAATAAACCAGCGTTATCTTAACCCCCAGTGTTGTCTGAAGGGTTAAAAGTCACCCGAAAGCCCCCAAATTATATTTCTCAGCCTGAAATTTAATGGCCACACAATTATGAAAACTCACTCATTGTATTTTTTATATAAATATTTTTCTTTGGGTGATTTTGATTGAGAAACGGAGAAAAAAAAATCATTTACCAGCGAATTGGAGTGTTAATTATTCATGGTGTCTCAAACCTCCGCCCCAGGGGCCAGATACAGCCGGTGAGACCGTTTCACGGTCTCCCTGTCAAAGGCTTATGGCTTATTTAGAAATATGACCCATAACATTAAGTGTGGTTTGTACATTAATGAAAGCAGCTGTGAAATGTAATCTTTGATTATACGAAGTGGCTATTTGTACATAGCCGTAAGTACCTATTACTAACGCTCGGTCTGATATCAGCTGCCCGGTCCTGCAAACTGGTCTGGTATGCAATGAATCCACGCATTAATATGCTTATTCAACACTGGATTAACTTCTCAAGATATGTAAAACTTCGACTACTAGTACATTTTTGCAAGTTCCCGCTGGTCAGCAGCATTTATATTGAGGACTTTTACTATGAAATGTCAGAACAGAAGGACCGCATGTATTGTATTTGCGAAACCAGCTTTTCTGGTGGAGCGGCAGAGTTTAGCTTAGCTCTGTACACTGTGTGGAGCTGTCTGAAATGAGTTACTTCGCCCTTCCTTTACTCACTTCCACTTGCTTTGCCCATAGCCGTAGAACGTGCAAACTGATTGGGAGTGAGTAGGCGGAGGGCAAAGTAACTCGTTTCGGAAAGGACCAGAGAGACGAGCAATCTGCGCGCAGTGGAGTCTGCAGACGGGGCGCAGGGAGCGGTTGGATGATCTTTTTGATGTTTGAAAGTTGTAAAAAGTTGCCATATTTGTCGCTAAATAAGGTTTTTAGTCGCTAGAGATGGCCAAAAGTCACTAAATCTAGCGACAAAGTTGCTAAATTGGCAACACTGGCTGCCGTCTGCTTCATCCACTTGGCAAATGTTTATTGCAAATGCGTGCCGGTCTGCAATCGTATCAAATGGCAATCATTATTGCTGCCATTATCAGACGGGCTGAGCCGTCCAATATTCGCACCAGGAACCAACGATTACAGGCGGGCCTCGTCCAGGCATGACACTGCGAAATATCAGACCAGTGTTGAATAACACAAAATTCTATCCATACGTAGCCATGTTAGTTATCCCATCGGGTTAGGATTAGGCTTTGGGTCAGGGTTCATCCCACAGCCATTCGTACGTGGCATGTATGATATCTTCAAGCTATGACCCACTGTGGTGTCAATGGTAGGGTATTGGACTTCTGAGCCAAAGGTTCTGCGTTCAAAAAAACATGACTGGGATAGTCATGTTAAGCATTTTCCTTTTTTCTATTTCAAGTATAAAATGCATTTACATATGATAATCATCATAACCATGCATAATTACAAATATTTTGGAACCAGAGAAAGTGTTTAAGATCGTCACTTCAAAACATAATTTCAGCCTTATGTACAGCTAGAAAACAAAAATAAAGGTATGTAGCCTCATAATCGCGTGACCTACATTGACCAATCAGAAGCGCTGTGTATGAATAGAATTGCGTATTATCATTACAGCTACGTACGGATAGCCACTGCCTTGATTATATGCAGGTGATTCTGCTTTATATGTGTCTGGCAAAGATGTAAAGGTTATTGATCAAGAATTGGGTGATTGACAATAAGTTGTCTCTCCATCAAGGTGAAACTGAATCAGTTTACAAAAGTTAACAAAATTCAAAGTTTCAATACTGAAGGTAATGCTTGAGTGTAAAACCACAGGAACTGTCATGGATAACTGTATCAGGGCAACAATGTAGCAATTAAGGCGATTAAGCTTCAGCACAAAATGCCTTGCCAGCAAAGCCAAATACTGAAATCGTGATACAATGAAATTGTTAGCAAATGCTATTGTACAAAGGCCAAAGTTACTGCCATCTTCAAAAAAGGAGATAAATCACTACCTGCGAACTAGCGCCCAGATAGTTTGATGAGTATCGTGTGTAACATGATTGATATTGATTATCAGGGACAAACTACTGTATTACATGGTTACAAACAACCTCCTTAGTGACAAACAATTTGGGTTCCTAAGGGGCAGGTCCACCACGTTACAGTTGTTGAACGTTCTGGAAGAATGGACAGCCATACTGGACTCTAGTGGTGAAATAGACGTGGTCTACATGGACTTCATGAAGGCATTTGTAAGTGGTATCCCACAGGGCAGTTTTCTTGGGCCAATCCTGTTTCTTCTATTTATAAAGGTTCTACCAAAATCAGTTTCATCTCAACCGTTTATGCTTGCTGATGACACCAAGGTGTACCGCCACATCAGAAACGAAGGGGACCAGATGAAACTCCAAGAAGACCTGGATAAAATGCAGGAATAGTCAGACAAATGGCTTTTACTATTCCACCCGAATAAGTGCAAACACATGCACATAGGTAAGAGGAGTCCCACTGGCCCTCTGTATCACCTGAACGCCAGAGATGGGACCAAGCACCCACTGGAGCTGGTCCCAAAAGAAAAAGATCTGGGAGTATATTATGTTGATAGTGGACTGACCTTCGAGCAGCACATACACGAGAAAGCCTCCAAAGCCAACCAGTCGATGGGAGTTATCAGAAGATCCTTCACTCATCTCGATGAAGAGAATTTCAGATCCCTCTTCAAAGCCACAGTGAGACCACGTCTGGAGTATGCTAATTCCGTGTGGAGCCCTTACAAGAAGAAAGACATTACAACATTGGAGAATGTGCAACAGAGAGCTACTAAGATGCTGCCCAACATGAAGGTCTTGTCATACCGGGAATGTCTATGAAGATTGAAGCTCCCAACTCTTGTCTACCACCATTTGCGCGGGGACATGATTGAGAGTTATAATGTGGGCCATGGTATCTATGATAGGGCTGTGGCACCAAATTTGAAGTTTACCAATCATCAAGGGAGACAAACCAGAGGCCATCAATATAAGCTGCACAAAGACCACTGTAGCTCCAGACAGCGCAGTGGATTTTTTACCCAGCGAATAATCCCAGCAGGGAATAGCTTGGCTGACCATGTTGTGGAAGCTCCCTCTGTTGCTGCCTTTGAGAGACGTCTCGACAAATAGTGGGATGGTCTGGAGTTAAGTATGATTGTGAAGCTCCCTTTGCTCCCCCTGCAACCAGAACAACCCGATCAAGTGTAGCCAGTGTGGACACAGACCAGTGAACTGGATATATAGGCGTAGGCCTTCATCCACAATTCAACTATGTATACCTGTGTATGTATGTACACTCACCGGCCATTTTATTAGGTACACCTGTTCAATTGCTTGTTAACACAAATAGTTAATCAGCCAATTTACTGTTAGACTGTTTTAAAAATTGCCAAATCTCATCTTTTATTCTGTTACATGAACAAAATCAAATATTTAACTTTTTACTTCACTTTTTAGTTTCATATGATCTATTTGTCTCATATCTGTTGTCTTCTGTTTCTATTGATTTAGATGACCACAATGGAAATAAGTTTCATACTTTTTGTGTTATCCTTGGAATGTTAAAAAAAACTGATATGAATGTGAATTGTGTTTTATACATTCAATGTACATGCTGGACTTCCAAAATAAATCAAATGAAATCAAAATTTCTTTTTCATGAAGGTCTTATGAACTTATGATCTAATTATGTAACAATAAAGATGTTTATGATGCTATTATTAATACTTAGTCTTATTAACATAATAAGCGTCTTATGACTAATAAGGGTGTAATTACTAATTAACTAATGCTTATTACAAGGACCTTAATGTAAAGCATTAACCAAAAACACTTGAAACACCAAATGAACAATTGCTCCAGAAAATGATTCACCATTTCAACATGATTGAAACGCTCAATGAACCAATTACTTCAGAGTAGATCATTTTTGAAGAGCACAATACTCAATGAAACAGTTGCTTATAAAAATTCACAGATTATAGGTGCCAGAAGCATTAATTGCTTCAGAAAATTACCATTTGGATTGAATTACTAAAGGAACAAATTGCTTCCATTGAACAAACTGTTTCAAAATGCCCAAAATACTACTAGCTGTTTCCCAAAGCCCAGAGTGTCAAGTTGATAAAATAAGTCCAATCACGTGGAATCGCAATCATACAAATGTTTGGAGATTATGGAAAACCCTTAAACATAAGTCAATTTTTAATATGAACATATATTATACATTAATAAAACCCTTATTTAAACATGTCACATTTTATACATTAATTCCTTTTATGACTTGCCCTATTCCTTTATTATATACTTGCAAAAATGGGTTCTTTTTTTTTTTTTCTCAAAATATTTACTTACTAGGAAAACCTAGCTTTCAGTGAAGTGGATAAAAGGAAAATATTGATCTCAATCTGGATCCTAATGAACTTTTGCCTGACCCAAAGACCACATCTCCACAAAATTATCATTTGCCTGAGTCAAAATAATATTCAAAATAAGTGTTTACAGTTGTGGTCAGAAGTTTACATACACTCATCATGGGCATGAATGTCATGGTAATTTTGGGATGTTAATGATTTTTTTGAAATGTTCTTTTGAATGATTGTACAGCATACATCATAAATGACTTTTTAAAAAAAACAAGAATTGGGTGCACAGGTTTGAGTTTATTTTGGATTTTCTCTAATCCACACAGGGTCAAAATTATCCATACAGGCTCAAATATATACATACACCCCCACTAATATTTGGTTAAATGTCTCTTAGCAAGCTGCACCTCAACCAGATGCTTTTGGTAGCCATCAACAAGC
>OMMV01022312.1:1503-12359 GCA_900302635.1 Chatrabus melanurus
ATGTGTGAGGAAATATTATATATATAGATATATATATCTATATCTAGATATATATATCTATATCTAGATATCTAGATATAGATATATATATCTATATCTATATATAGATATTTATATCTAGATATATCTAGATATAGATCTATATCTAGATATAGATCTATATCTAGATATATATATATATATGTGTGTGTGTATGTAAATGTACCTATCAATGGTGCTCACATTTAACTATGGGGTGACTGACGACGTTTCCACTGAAGCCGATTTAAATGTAATGGTCCAGTCACCACAAGGACCGTGACCTTTTCCCTGTCTGGACTTAACAGCAACTATAATCCTTGTCAAGGAACAAAATCTTATTCTAGGTGTAAACAAGTTTTTTGTGTCCCTTTGTAACGTCACAGCTACAACACACTGATCTGGTTGAACTCTGCTCTTTCTCCCGTCAGTGATCCAGGAGGCTGCCGGTAAGACAAACACGACTCTCTTATTGGACAGTTCCGATTTGGCCTTCAGTCAGCACAGCCTGTTTGGACCGTCGCCTCCTCGCTCGGCACCAGGCAGCCCAGCCGTTCACGCTCATGACTCCGTTGTTGTGGTCAGCAGTTGTCCTCTGGTGGAGGACGGAAATCAGCCCGTCCCAGCTGGTCCAGAACTTGAGTCTGATCCCAAACACGACCCCGGTACCACTCGTAACTCGGACCCGAGCCCAGAGCTTCTGTGTCCTGTCATTGTGATAGAGTCTGGTGAATCCACAGCTTCAGTCTCTGAGGAAGCTCAGACTCCGCCCACCTGTGATGAAACTACTACAGGTGAAAGCGGTGCACCTGACTTGCCTCCTGTCCCAGAAGCATGTGGTCTCATTTCTCCTCCGACCCAAGCCACCCCGTGTACTGAGAGTGACGACCTGCCCACAAGCTTTGAGCTAACTGACCTCATAATCGTGGAAAACAATTCTCCCCCTCAGACCTCCTGTCCTTTACCAGTGATAACTAACCTGGAATCACTTAACGAGGTGCTTAGTTGCAGCTCCACACCTCCTCTTCCAACCCAGCAGCCCACAGACAGAGCCGTGTACCTGAGAGGAGTGAAGGATGACCAGGAGGTGGAGACAGTAAAGGGAGAGGAAAGTGTAGCAAAGGAGACCGACGTAAAAGAAGGAATCAAAGAGAAGAAAGAAGAAAGAGATGAACTGCAAAATGATGGTCTGTCTGTCTGCACATCCTCTGAACCACCAGCAGAGGGCTCCAACAACCTGACTCAAAGCACAGACGTGACAGAGAGTGAAGGTCAGAAAAAGACAGACACCAATGGACATATAGAAGAGGCGGGTCTGCAAAGCTCTCAGCCAATGGCGTCCCTGCCAGAGAGCGAAGCTTTGCTGCCATTGGACAGTGTGGCACTCATCAGAGAACTTGTGACTGAAGTCATTGAAGTGGAAGAAACAGTCACCCACTGTCCCACAGCAACTATACAGCCTGACATGTTACCATGACGACCATACACCTGATTGTTGCATCCTTCAGCCAAACCATCATTATAGTTTAATTCTTGTTAGAGAGCACAGAGATAAATTACTGCATCTGTACTTCTGTGCAGCTTTATTTTGAGGCAGAAAGTTACATTAAGTATGATTGAATTTGTACATCCACTGTTTTTATGCCAACTCTGAAATGTATTAAATGATCATGTAAAGATGCTAAAACATGTTCATGTTCTGAACTGCTGAGACACAATTGTAAACACATTCAAAATCAAATTCCTTGTGTGATTTTTTTTATTAAACAACCTCAGGATGAATGATGATGACAGGAATATGGTACATAGTACAATACATGCTTCTGTTTATAGTGTTAAGTAGCAAGAAAACAAACGTATTAAAATAAAAACAAAAATTGTAAACAATATAAAATGCAAAAAAACAATCATAAATCAAACTATAATGTGCAAACATGCTTCGCAGTAAAACAGTGAGTAGTTAATTATCAGTGTCCTGCTCTAAACGGCCTAAAGCCGTTAACTAAAGGGTAGAGTAAGGTACCTACTCAGGGACAGGGCATTGGAGGTTCAGGAAAGCCAGACTAGCAGAAAAATTTGGTCATTTTTTACGGTTTTCTAATTTTATACATTCTGATTTACTGACTTTTTTTTTTTTGAGGGGTGTCTCAGATTAAAAAATTAAGTTGTACTTCTAAGGTGGTAATTTTATGAAAAGTTACAATTTCAAGGAAAAAAATAATTTGGAAGAACATTGATTAAACTCTTGTAATCCCCTCACTATAAAATACTTAAATAACTTAAATGATACATCCCTTTGTACCGAGCAACACAATATCCAGCTGAAAACAGTTCTGATTTCTGACACCCCTCTATTCCTATGGAGAAACACATTTCTGAACATCTCAAGTGTAAATCTTGCCAGTTCCAATGCAGTAATAAGTAACACGGATACATTTTTATTACTATTAGCAAGTAACATGAAGTATTTGGACATACCCAATCCATGAACTTTCCTCCTATTTACAGTGAGAAAAGCAGATCTCAGCACATAAGAATTTTGGCTATTTTACACAACTTTATCCAGAATAGAAAACTGGAGCACTTCTTACTTACATTCTTAAATCTTAAAATGAGTTCACTAGTCTGAAAATGCCAACATTAACACATCTACAAAGCTGTTGTAGCACAAACATTTCTATTCTTTTATTTGAAGAAACTAACTGTTCCATCGATCTCTTACTAAGCAGTTGATTCAAAGTGCCACCCTGTTGTGTCGCCGTTTTACGTCATATTTCAGTTTACTGCAAAAGTTCAATCGGGCTGTGACATTAGGGAAAGCAGGTCAATAATACATTTCACAAAAGACACAGAGGTACACAAAATGGAAAAGAAGGACCTCTTTCTCCCGCAGGATTGGGGTTTCTACCCTTCTCTAATAGTGCTGAGATGCGTGTGTTAAAGCGTGGACACAAAATGATCACAGCCACTCACGCTATCCATTACCTACAAAATACAAACTCAGTAGTTTAGTCAACAGCAAACAATACGCAGAGATTTCAGACAGTTATAAACAGTCATTTGCACAAGAAGCTACAAGTGTAGTGTTGCTCAAGTCTACGTCGATCAAACAAGTAAAGCATTGCATTGTTGAAATTTTAGAAAAAAAAAATTGATGGCTGTGCGACAAAATTTTCAATGCGATGTTTTTGAACATAAATACAAGCAGGCACAATATCAGCCGTCTTAGTTGTACGTTGGTGCTCAGTGGGAACGGTCAGTGGATGTGTCTGTAGCTTAAACTGTCTTCAGTAAATGTTCCACTGACACTAGAGTTTCACAAATGGTGTTTGGACTGAAAATAAGACAGTAGAACCAAAATGTGGTCCAGTTTCTTTCTCTGCACCTGCACACAGGCTCAGACAAACACTTCAGTGTAAAAGTAAGCTGCAGGCATCGTTACAAAGATTTGCCTCTTTTATATGACAAACAGAAAAAAATGAAGTAGGTTCCAGTACAGGGCAATAAAATATGACTAACTGTGCAAGCTCTACTGACAGCTTAGCATCATGACGACATATATGAGGAACAAATATGTGGACCACAGACCCTTCCGTAACGGAACGCAAGAAAACATCTCAAATCATTTTTTCAGTGGAGTTAAAGAGAAAACCTGCATGCGGCTGCAGGAACATCACCATCACTCGTGTCTGTTAAGTGATAAAAACTAAAAAAAAAGTTATTCCCCCGTCAAAGTACAAAATGATGTGACATGGATTACAGATGACCCATTAACTAATTCTAAGACCACTATCTTTGATGCTGTACCAGCATCAAGTCTTCAGTCATGTGTTTCCAGCTGTGAAGATTTTGATCAACGAGAACTTCGATAAACGTGCATTATGTGGACTGGAACTGGACTGAAATTGACAGGACATGTAACAAACCAAACGTGTGTTTCTGTGTTTAGGAATACTGATAGTACGGCTGTTCGTCAGGTCTGAAGCCATAGGCTGTGGCCGGTCGTCCAGGCGATGAGCTGGTCTGGTCGAACACGTCACTGTCTCTGCAAAACAAATCAAGAACAACCAGAGGCTGTAGAACCAAAAATCACACTGCCGTTCAGATCCAGATGAACTCTTCCATCGGGATCACTTCATGGAGACGGGTGACATTAGTGAGGGAGGCTGTCCCTCTTTAATTTCAAGAGACGGATGCTAAAAATGTAAAAACTCACCCAGTAAGGTGAGTGTCTCCATTCTGAGGCTGAAGGTCACTGAAGAAATCTGGGCTGACTGAACCATCTGCTGGAGTTATTCCATCTACAGACACAAAACAAAAACATAGCATCATCAGTCTGTCCCAGTAAGAAGAAGTCGCAGAAAAAGGCACTGAGGCCCGTTAGTGACGGCGCGTATCTCCAGATTCTGTTGCATAAAGTGGATGAGAGTCTACCACCAGTTCAACAGAGGTTAATTCCCCCGTCAAGGCCGGTACCCATTTATAGCTGGGTGGACTGAGACAATGCAGATTAAGTGTCTTGTCCAAGGACACAGACAGGTAGCATGAGCAGGAATCGAACCCAGCTCTGCATATTGGTAGCATTTTCACAGGAAAGGTTGCAAAAGCAGACAGCACAGTACTAACGAAGCATGTACCAATATCGGGACTATTGTTTTCCGTTCAGATCTGTCCTTTCCTGAAGAAGCGCATGCAGTGAAAGTCAGGGCCAAGAGACAGTGATCACGTTCATGAATATACTCCTCTGCATGCACATGGAGGCTTGGGACACACACTGGCTTTTGATTTGACTTCCACTTGTGATACTCCAGGTTCAAATGTGTTTAAATTTTGCAACCTTTCCCGTGAAAATGCCCTCCTTAGCCACTGAGCTACCTGCTCTACAATAAAATAACATCACAATGAAATCACAACAGGTAAAGGGTTATTGCAAAGTTTTGAAAATGATTAAAAAAAACATTGATAAGATGCAAACTATTTGCACGTTAACCACACGGCTGTCACCATCTGCCGCACGCTATCAGTGTCTGTCAGGAGTAAATGCAGACAAGAAAAAAAAAAAAAAGCCCACAAAGCCAACAGTAAAAGTATTACATCACATCTGTAATTGCAAGCACTCAAACGGCCACACAGTCAACAATTACTACCTGCAACAATACTGCAATAACACTGCGATCATTTGTTGCATATAAACAACTATCGCACTGATTCTGGAGCACGTGTGACAGAAGCATAAGGACAGTGCACCAGAAAAGCATCAGACAGTACTTTATTTGACAATCAATCTCTACACTGTGTCAATTTGTTTTACTTTTTAAACCACAGGTTGTGTTACCTCACTTGCCACTGCTCACTCTGGTTTGAGTAGGTTGAGTGTGAGTGTGTGTCCAACAAAATATCTGCTGGTTGACCTTCATTTATAAAACTCTATTAGGTCTTGTTCCCATCTGTCCAATTTTTTATGCTGACATCGCATCCAGTGCGTCTTACACTCAAATCACTGCATACAGCTAAATGTTGCTCATGTCAGAATGGAGCTGGGGAAGAAACCCTTCAGTTATGCAGCACTCTCCACTTGCAATAATTTACAGCCCACCCAAAGTGTGGAACCACTGATTTAAGTTATTATTGAGAATGATTACGTTCCAAGTCAAATCTTAACTCCTTTTTAGTCAAGTTGTGCATGCAAGGACCAAATGGTTCCTGTGTGTGTACCTGCACTGTAGAAGAGATCGGTCCTATCGTCGTTGTCAAAGAGATATGGTTCAGCTTCATCAGCCTGGCGACTCTCAACCATCTCCAACCACTGGTTGTTATGGAAACGGAACTTCTCTGACTGAATCTTCCTCCCCCATTCTTCATCGTACTCCTGGAAGATGGAGGTGAAAAAATATTTGACAATGTACATTTCCATTCCAGAGAGTGTAGAGCACGTGTTCTGAGCCAATAACGTCCTGTTGTCAAAAACAGGGTCACATAAACTTAAGCAAATATTATTACAGGACACATATAGGTCTGAACCAGGTCGAGACGTGGGTCGTTAACCCTTCTTTTCTTGTCGGGCCGCTGGCAGCCCCATTGTACAAGTGCTCTTTAAATTACTGTAACTCCATTACCATTTGTGCTAGAGAGAAAATTCAAACGGTTTCGGAAAGAAGAGAAGGTGAGCTTTATGCGGATATTTGGTGTATTATGGTAACACAAAGCATTCACACAGACAGAAAAACTATCTCCGCTCCGATTTTACAATGTGCGCTTCACGTTACCGTAACTCCTCAACCATTGGGGCTAGAGAGAAAATTCAAATGGTTCCTGAAAGATGAGAAGATGAGCTTTATAGAACTTTATGGTACGTCACGTGCAACGACGGCCCAATCACAGGTAAGAATTGATACACACACGGAGCAGAGACAGAAGGGGGTGAGGAGAAGTTTGCCGGTTTGAAAGCTGAGGTTATTCTGAAAAAAAAAGGGGAAAAACAATCGCTCATAGTATGATTTCTGACTCTTTTACAGCCAAAACAACAAAATAAGTCCAGGCAGCCTGTGTGATAGGCATTAGGTTACCTAAAATGAGTTGATCCTTTCAAATCAACCACAGAAACAAGTTTCAGCCGCGTCACCATGTCGGTCTGATAAGTTACACAGTGATTCCACAAGGGGCGTACAACCTCAAATCAGAAGAAGTTAGGACAGTATGAAAAATGGAAGAAAAAAAAAACAAAAACCAGACAGACAGTATGACCGCAAGAAATTTCATGTTTGAACAAATGAAATTAAGTCAACTTATGCAGTTGATTTAATTTCATTTGTTAATATACATCCATTCCTGCATTTAAGGCCTGTGACACAAAAAATAATGATGCTATTTCAAACATGATGTCAACAGCTGATTGTAATCATGATTTAGTACAAAAGCTGTATCCACGGAAGGCTGTCTTTGAGAAGCAAAGATGGGCAGAGGATCTCCAGTTTGTCAACAAATTCAGTCATTCATTCATTTTCTAAACCCGCTTAGGGTCACGGGGGGCTGGAGCCTATCCCAGCGGTCATTGGACGAGAGGCGGGGTACACCCTGGACAGGCTGCCAGCCTCTTGCAGGGCTGACACAAATAGACAGACAAACACATTCACTCTCACACCTACGGTCAATTTAAAGTTACCAATTCACCTAACCTGCATGTCTCTGGAAGTGGAAGGAAGCCGGAGCACCCGGAGGGAACCCACGTAAACATGGTGAGAACATGCAAACTCCACACAGAAAGGAGCAGGTCAGCAGCAAACCTGTTCTCGCTGTGAGGCAACAGTACTAACCACTAAGCCAATGGTTCCCAACCCTGGTCCTCAGGGACCCCCTAATCTGCACATTTTCTATCCCTCCATGCTCTGCCAAAAGCTGATTAGCTCATTCAGGTGTGCTCAGCCAATCAAGAGCTAACAGACACCTGAATGAGCTAATCAGCTTTTGGCAGAGCAGAGAGAAATGGAAAACGTGCAGATTCGGGAGTCCCCGAGGACCAGGGTTGGGAACCATTGGCTAAGCCACCGTGCTGCCTAGTTCATCAGCAAATGCATGAGAAAATTACTGAAATGTTTCAAAACAATGTTCCTGAAAGAAAGATTGGAAGGAGGGATTTGCATATTTCTCTCTTTACAGTGCTTAATATTATTAAGCGATTCAAGGAATCTGGAAGAATTTCAGTGCGTAAGGGACAAGGGCGCAAGCCAAGCTGAACAACTGTGATCTCCGATCCCTCAGACGGCACTGCATCAAGAACCATCATTCATCAATAGCTGATATAACCACATGGGCAAGGGATTACTTTGGGAAATCTTTACTGTGCAAAAAAGTCAACCTTGTCCAGAAGCAGTGTCAACTTCTCTGGCCTTGGAGGCATCTGTATTGGACCATCACAGAGTGGAAATGTGTATTGTGGTCAGACAAATCAGTATTCCAAATCTTTTTTGGAACAAATGGATGCCGTGTGCTCCGGACCAAAGACGAAAAGGACCATCCAGACTGTTATCAGCAAGTCAGAAAGTCAGGGTCTGTCATGGTATGGGGTTGTGTCAGTGCCCTTGGTAAAGGTAAGTTACACTTCTGTGATGGCAGCATTAATGCAGAAAAGTACACTGAGATTTCAGAGCAACATATGCTGCCTTCCAGACCACATCTTTTCCAGGGACGTCCGTGCATTTTTCAACAAGACAATGCAAAACTACATTCTGCACACATTACAAAGGCATAGCTGCAGAAGAAGTGGATACGGGTACTGGACTGCCCTGCCTGCAGTCCTGACCTGTCCCCAATAGAGAATGTGTGGAGAATTTTGTACAACCCCGTACTGTTGTACATCGTAAGACATGTTTGCAGGAAGAATGGGACAAAATAACACCGGGAACGCTTCATTGCTTGGTATCATCAATGCCAAAATATCTTTTAAGTGTTGTGAGAAGGAATGGTAACATTACAAATGTTACAATTGTGTAAATGCTTTAGTGTCTCAACTTTTTTTGGAATGTGTTGCAGGTCTGAAATGCAAGAATGGATGTATATTAACAATTGAAATGAAGGTGACCACACAAAATATAACATCTTGGGTTCATACTGTCTGCAGTGAAACAGAAGTCAAAGTAAATGTGCTGGGGGTTTTTTTGTTTGTTTTGTTTTGGGGTTTTTTGCATTTTCCATACCGTCCCAACTTTTTCCGAGTTGGGGCTGTAGTTCAACACAATGTTCCGAGGAGGAGCTGGTTCATCTCAGAGGTCACTCTGGATATCATCGTGAGGAGACACAGCTCACAGCTTGGTGGTCATTCCAGGGTGTACAGAGAGCTGAGGAACAGGGCTGCGAAGGTACTGAAGGTAATAGCCCCTTTTCAACATGGAGCTGGTTACATTTGTACAATACACTTCATCTGGCAATTACAGAGGTTTGACTTTCCCACACGAGATTTTCAAGTAGAATTTCTACATTATTCTGCTCTCACGTTTCAGATATGGTCGCTGAAACTAAGCAGTATAAAGCAACACAAGAGTGAGAGGTCTTCGGACAACACTACTCCTGAGTAAAGCCAAACAAAGTGATTCAATCTAACAAACCTGTTGATAATTAGCTCGAATCCAAAATGATACATAGCAGAGAGGTACAGATTAATATATTTTTGTCCTGTTGTCTCGTGCACGAGTGCAGGAAGCCTTCTGAGTGGATCTACTTCACTTACAGCAATAATATCCAGGGTGTTGTCGCAGACCTTTCGGATTTCAATGTTCTTGTCATGCATCAGATCTATCAGGTATGCTGGTGCCTCTACAGTGGGGAAGTTTAAGGAAAAAGCAGAAAGCACAACAATTGAAGGTGTTCAAATGTTACAAATCTGGGTAACGTGTTTCATCTCAATTTAAGGAGCTGCAAATCCACAGAAAAAAATTGCTAAATCTGTATTTAATCTCTTCAGTTTGTTTTAAACATTTAAATAATTTAATAGGGTTAGACTTACATGAAACAATTTTTTCCATGTAAATAATATTTGCACTGCATAGATAATCGATATTATCAGCAACTGATCCAAAATTATCGCTTTTAGAGATGATATGTGTTAATGTTTCAATTAAATGAGCAACCTGAAAAGACAAACTAATTTCATCAACAAGACAAATAAGACACACTAAATGTGTCTATTGTGACACACCATCTATGAACCAGACTGGACAGCAGCGTCATTTTGAAGATGGACAGAGTGGGTTGTGGGAAGGATACGGGTTTCTTTGATGATGGCGTCTCGTGTAGCCTGAAGAAAAACCATCTGATAGAAGACGTAGACAATCTGACACACAAATTCATCGTCCTCCTGTTTGGCTACAAAGAAGAAACAAGGAATTTACACAAGTAGTAGATTTGTTCATGTTATCTCATCATTAAAGAAATGGTTTCAAGACTTTTGATATACATCTGATATTTCCCATTTAATATTGTGATATATATAAAACACTGTCCAAAGCTCACAACTGAAATATTTTATTTAAAAAAAATAAAAAAAAGTTTTGTCTGAAGGAAAAACAAAAAGACAACGGTGTGAATGAAAAAGAACATGTTCACTGCATTCATCAGGATGCAGTGAACATGTTCTTTTTCATTCAAAGACAACATGTTAAAGAAAAACATGCATGTGTAATTGTATATTACCATTCAGTAGTTCAATAAGAGCTGGAATGATGCCAGATTTAGCCAACATGGCAGCGCAGGCATCATCCATTGAAACTGTTCCAATCATTATCACCACCTCTAGGATCAGATCATCCTCCGCCGAGCCTAAAACAAACAAACAAACACACACACGATATGGAATATGTTTAACATACATTTTTCATCAAGATCAGTGACACAAAAGTGTCTCTACCAAGGCTCAAAATTCTATAAGAATTCAGGGTTTCTGGAATTCTAACTCTTAGTGCAGTGAATAACCATAACAATTGTGAATTTTATGATAAAAGCATGAAATTTCTACCACAGTTAGTACATACCATAAGGTTTATTTTCAGATATGGGGCCAAGTTGGATTTGACCTCTGAGGACCATGAGAGGTCAATGAAGGATTACACAGGGGTCAAAATTTAAAAATCCTCCAATCATATTGAAACATATCCCATATTATTTGCCTGATCATAAAGATTCTAAAAAGGTATAGTTTGGACTATCTATGACTGAATGTTATGGAGTTATGGTGCAAAAACAGCAAAAATGGTGACAAAGGTCATATTCAGTTTGTACAGGGGTCAAAAGTTGCTGCAATTTTGGTAAAAAGTGATGCAAATTACTGGTTGAGCGAATATGGTTTT
>OMMV01022326.1:1027-24098 GCA_900302635.1 Chatrabus melanurus
GGGGGGGGGGGGGATCTCTAATGAATGAATCTAGTGGAGAGCAGGATCCCAAAAAGTCAATTTTTGGCTACGCCCCTGCAGTTTTCGGACACAAAGGCTGTTTTGTTGAATACCAAGATGAATAATGCATGGATGAAGCGGATTTTCCCTTCTGACTTCTGTTACTTTGGAGCACATGCACAGGGTGTGTCAGGAGATCGTTCTTTGGCTGACAAGTGGGAATCTACCAGGAGAGTTTCCCACCACGTTATGAAGGTAGTGCCCGTACATGTGTGCAATATCATATTTTTCTCTGTCTCTTAAAAAAAGTGAGCTTGGCAAGCTAAGAACAGGAAAATGTTTCTTGTCTTTAAGCAAGGCTCAAAAGTTGTTGCATATTCCAGGGCAGAGGAAGTGGAATTTACCAAAAAAAAAAAAGCATCAATTGTTGGACTAGTTCCCACATATGGCTCTACTTTGTTTCCCAGGTGGTTTTTATGTGCATTAAAAAGATGGTTCATTCTTGTGGGTCCCAAATGTTTCTTCCAGAGAAAAGACCTTTTGACTCCTGTCAGTTACTGAGCCGTTTATGGTGAGGGTGGGCAGCTTTTATCCCCGTTCTGAGAGCAACGCTCTGCCTCCCACCTCTTCCGGAAGTCTCCAGTGTTTTCTCGTTTGTAATCCTGGCAGATCTGCTTCCTCCCCGCTTTTGGCCGCTAAAGGGAAATTCCTGGGCTGGGTGTTTTTTGTCACACAGTAGGACAAGAAACAAGGCTGAACGGGTTTTTGCCGTTGAGGTTTCGCTTTACAGGATGTAAGGGTGTTGGAATCTTGTTCGCAGTGTCATTTAATTGGGTACATGATAAAGCTCGGATGACTGTCACTCCAATGAATCGGGTGTCCTTTTTCAGTCTGTTCAGCAGTGTTTCTACTCCTCACAAGAATGCAAGTGGTAGAGCATTATGCCATCTAGTGGTGCAACTGTGGCAGTGTCCCTATGATGAAAAGTCATCTATTCAGACAAAATGTACTCAAGTCCAATTGTTTCTCTGTCCACAGCAACATCCATCCTGAAAAAATCCAAGAGCGTACGGCGGACCAATGTGACCTTTGACCGGGTGACGGTGTTCTTCTTCCCTCGGTGTCAGGGCTTCACTAGTGTTCCTAGTCGTGGGGGCTGCACCCTGGGCATGACGCCGCACCACAGCGTGCTCCACACATGCACACTTCCTGAGTTTGCCATGGAGCAGCGGTTCCTGCGGCGGGAAAAACTCCTCAATCGACTCAGGGAAGAGAAGCTCGAGGCTCTCAAACTGAAGGTACGCCTTTCTGCTCGTGCTTGTTTACTTCAACCATCCTAATGGCACAAATACTTGCATGTCTAATGCCTGGGGGGGTGCATCTCTCCCTTATAAAACAATCCTATACGTATCTAGATACATGGGCTACAATACAATTCACGCACAAACTTTTGTTTAATATGGAACTATTCGATATAATTCTTTGTTTAATGTAGACATTCATTTTCCGTGATAAATTAGAATAAGCCAAAGTGGCATTGCTTGCCTTCAAATGCGTATTTCATGAAAGACCAGGGACCTTCTTCAGGCTTTGTGCAGCACGTTGGTGCTGCGTCTGCTCCACCACTGGGGGCAGCACCACATACAGGAGCAGAACACGCAGCATAGAAGAAGCCAGCTGTTTCAAGCCAATTAGCATAGCATAACTTCCCCGTATTGGTTGCCAACCGCCAATAAATCTCAAAAGAAGAAGAATTTTTCCGTTCTGAACCGGTATGACTGTATTAACAAATTGTAAACTGAACATAAAGTTCAAGCAGGTATATTTACCTGTTACACTGCCACTATCGGACATGCTGATTTTGTTTTTATCTCGCAGGCACAGTTAATGCTGCTGTGACCAATCTCGTGAGAGCCTCGCGCAGACTTTTGAACTTTAACGAGCATTTGTAGACAGAATTAGCAGCTTAACCCTACCCATTCATAATGTTCATAGTGCATTTAGATCGATTTAGGGGTCCTTGTATTGACGTAGTCGTGTCTTTTACTTTAAAATTGATTTCCGATTCATATCGGTGAATTGTTACACCCCTATTAATGCCTTTTCTTTTTTTTCCCCCTCCTACCAGCTGACTAAGAATGGAACCCAGGAGAACGAGGAGGCTGAGCGGCTCACGATCGATGACATCCCTGAGCGTGATATCGACATCAGCGGCGCAAACCTGGATGAGGGCTTGTTCCTCCAGCCGTACACGTCTAAGCGCCGTTACGCGCTGCTTAAAGCAGCTGGCGTGAAGAAGATTGACAAGGAGGAGAAGAGGCAGCTGCATGAGCTGAGGATCTCTAGGGAGAACTGCGGCTGTGACTGCCAGGGCTTCTGCGAACCTGAGACCTGTAGCTGCAGCCTGGCTGGCATCAAATGTCAGGTAAGAACAGTTAACCCTTAAAATTTCACGCTCTGTTGGATTTAGGGATTCAATATATGCGCCGCCTGATTTGTGTGTATTTGAGGAGTAATGGAACTACTTCCTCGCAGATGGACCATTCCTCTTTCCCGTGTGGCTGCACCAAGGATGGCTGTGGGAACACCGAAGGTCGCATCGAGTTCAACTCCACCAGGGTACAAACGCATTACATCCACACCATCATGAAGCTGGAATTGGAGAAGAGGTTGGAGGAGCAGTCTAGCACAGAGGAGGAGGAGGACACTGCTGAAGCCACCCGATTGCAGACGGTTCAGCCCAGCCACCCCAGCGGGCCCCTGAGTTTACTCCCTCAGGTCGAGCATACCTCAATACCAGCAGGGCCCTCCTTCCCGTTTTGCTCAGAGCTGGCGACAGCCGGAGAGAACAGCTGCAGCAGTGATATGACGGACTTATCAGTCTCTTCTGGCCAGAGTGAGGACTCCGAGGTAGGCGAGAGCCCCAGTGAGGCCCAGCTAGATGTCAATGAGAAAGGTCTGAGCCGCATCCTCAGTTTCACTGACTCAGAAAACTCCTCAAGAGGTAATACGGCCGACATCCATAAAGACACTTGCTACTCAGATCAACGGCAACAGCAGCCATCAACAGTATCATTTAGTAGTTTTAGCATGGCAGACTTTGCCGACGAGAATGATAATATAGAAACTGCACTGTTGGACTCTGCAGACGATCACACAGACAATCGACCTACAGCCATTTCAGAACTTTTGGATGAGAATGCCAACCAAGGAAACGGCCTATTTCATAGCATTAGTGTGCCACACACACCCTCCCCCACCATCGACCGCTCAGCGAACTACAACATGGATCTGAGCCTCTCTTCAGAGTCGGACCTGGAATTCTTCGATGGATTTCCATGTCTGGGCCCAAGCTCGCTGTACAACTCCCTCAAGGAGTACGAACACATGGACAACTTTTTTCAGTTTCAGTTGCCTAGTTACCCCAGCCTCCCATCAGCTGGTGACCCTGGGACATGCCTCTTGGAGTCACTGATTGGCCTTTCAGAATCTGTCCCAGAACCCCCTGCTGCTTTTACAGACAATCAGCTGTTGGAAGAAGCCATGAAATTGTCTGTGATGGAGTCTGTGAAGGTTTGACAAAACGTGGAAAATCTGCGGACAGTTTGACGAAACAAAAAAAAGTTCAAAATGGGGCGAGGAGGAGGACTGCACATGCACATAAGATGTCAATGTAAACATGTTGGATTTGGAGGAAGCTGTGATTATTATTATTATTTTATTTTTTTTCCCTCTTTGCCTAATAAATGTTTGAATTCCAGACTTGCCTTCAAAATGTTAGCAAAGCAAAGCAGTTTGGGGAGTATCGCTGTGTGAGATGGCAGCTAGTGTGAAATGACACAAAATAACAATCCAATTTGACCATCTTACCTTCAGGCCCATTCAAACCAATGATGGCTCTCAATTCCTAAAGCTTTGTTAACCAAGTTCAATGACCACATGCTGAACAGGAGTCAACTTTACAGGGGCCAGGATGGGAATCTCAACATGGCTGAATGTGCACCTCAGGGATTTATTCTTTTCTAGCTTTTGGAGGCAATGTGTGTTGACCATTGCTGTGATGGGCATGGTTTTGCCTTTGTATGAAATCTGAGTTGAACCACAATGTTGTCCTGTTCATGCCCTCCCATTGGCCCCAGTATTTGCACCCCTACGACTTTAGTTGGCAGGATTGGAAGCGAGCGGACTCCATCTCTGCCAAGGGTCTTATCTGGTACAAATAATCCCTCTAAAAGCTTCTCGATCTGCACTTTATCTGTGAAAATGGATATTGATGAATAGGCATTGTTTTGGTTGTATGGGGCTGATTCAACAGTTCAACGCTAAATTATGGATTTTCTTATTTATGAGCTGGCAAACTATAAATATGCTCGTAACATAAAAGCTATAGCTATGATGTCTTTATTGCTTTTGTTTTAAGTTATTTCCTTTCGTAACTATTTATTTCAGATAAAGCCTGCTTTTGCTCCTGAAGCACCATGGTTTGACTATTTTCACCTGAAAGTGCAATCTTTTTTTCTTTTTCTTTTTTTTCATTTCACACTTTGGCATTGTTTTGGGGAATGGGACCACAAGTCCAGTAGAAAGTATTTATCTCTTATACTGTACATCTAACATATTTTTGGTAAGTTATTTCACTAGCTATTTAATTTAAGACATTTTGGCAATAAAATGGGCTGTTAAGTTTTACTGGATGTGCCTGCTTACCAGGGAAGCCATGCCTCTGCTGATGGGGTGTGTGTGTGCGCGCACAGTGCTTCCATTTAAGCTTCGGGACTGAAAACTGTGGAATCTCCCTAATCACCGAAACAAAATTATAGGTCTATTGTGTCACTGCCTAATGCAACCATAGAAAATTACACTAATATTTTGTAACTAATATATGTAGGTTGACAAAAGAATTCTAATGACTGACAAATCAAATTATTTTATTAAGAAAGCAAAATTAATAATTTTCAATTTGGGACAACCTTTGTACTATTATAAAGAAATGTATACTTATGAAGGTTGTTGCTGTCATTCTAAAAGTATTTTTCCATAGGCGGTCTTATGGTTAGATATTGTATCGAAATGCCACTAAAACTAAGTCGATTGCAATGATCAATTTGATTGTACTCAATTTTTTTGGAAGTCTGTGACTTGGGTTACATTGTGTTATCAAATAAAAGTATGAAGGGTGCTTGTGGATAAAAACTGCATATATTATACAATTTTTATCGCATACACAAAACCTGAAAATTGAAGCGATGCCTCATTTGTAGAACAAGACCTTTCAAAGGTGATTCTGCTGTCACACGTGTGAACGATTGAGGGACACGAGAGAGTTGATGTACATATCTCACCCTTTCTACAGCTGTTTCAACAGCCTTTCTGGACCCTTTAGAGATTATGCATGCAGGTCCTGTTTGTTAAAACTTGTTCTGATTAATTGTATACTTTGAAAAGTACAGCGTGCACATTGGAGACGCATTATTTGCTTTTTGCCTTTTTGATTACTTTGAAGTCCATCTGATATACTGTATGTTCCAATGCCATGAAGACGGCACTGATTTCTGCAAGTTTGTTTCTCTTGTATAAAATATCAAATCTCATGAAGAAATGGCAACAGTGAGTGTTTATCAATGTAATGTATTACAGTACAGCTTCTTTTTTCTTTCTTTTTTTTCTTTTTCAAAGAACGTGTCTTACTTTTGCCTTTTGTGTTGTACATATTTCTGCTTGAATGGTCCTGCAGAGCAAACAAAGCTGCTTTATTTTTTACATATTCACACTTTAACCTGCTGTTCAAAAATGTTTTCTTTCATCTAAGCCATTTTGACAGCCTGTCCCTCCAAATGATAATAATTAAAAAAATCATTTTCTAAATGCTTGACTCTTTGTCACATTACTGAGTTGTAAGAACATCGTGTTCCATAACAAACATAGTGTTTGATTCTGTGGCAGATGATGCATTCTCAGCTGATTTGTGCCTTTTTTCCTTTGGCCTGGTTTTATAATAATTATAATCTACTTTCAGCTTCTCCCAATTGAAACTCAGGGTTGCCACAGCAGCTTCCACATGGATCTGCATGTAGATTTGGCACAGGTTTTATGCCGGATGCCCTTCCTGACACAACTCCACATTACATAGAGAATGGGCAGTGGTGGGGTTCAAACCAGGATCCTTCCGCACTGAAAGCAGTTGCACTAACCGCTAGGCCACCACCCCTGCCATTTATATTTTATTAGCTTTATATATAGTTTCTGTATTCAGCTCACTGTATGTTGAGTTTTACCTTCAATTATCTTTATATATAACAGTGTCATATTGTTACATTTATGTTCAGGCAGAGTATGTTGACTTTATATATGAAGAGCTCTTTTCCAAAACGCTATAAATCCATTTTAACAAAATGACATTTTCTACCCAGACTCACTGATCATACCAACATTCATTCTTATCCTGTGAAACCTGTTTATTGGCACAGTCTGAACATGTTCCACAATAACTGGCAAATCAAACAACAATGTTAGTGATTTTAAACCCAAAGTTTACTGTAAAAATATCCACCCACTTTGAAACCACACGAGGGTGGAGATGGTGTGTTGCTAAGGTGCCATTCCCATGGGGATGTGGCAATGCACAAGTGGGCTTGTGTTCCTTAATCTGATGTACTAAAACTATTCATCTTAAAAACTTAAGAGTTCGCTGGACATTTTTGTGTAAAGCCACTGGAATTCATGTCTGGTTTCCCATCTCCATGGTTAAAAGAAAAACACTGACTTTTTGTCTGTTACACCTTACTATTCAGAGTGACTCCAGACAAGAAAGAAGTGTTGGGTCTGTGACTATATACGTAGCTCACATTTGGGCACCAAAAGTTGTCAGCGATTGAGGTCCAATCCCTCTAGTTTAAAACAACCAAAGGAATTTTCCACAAGAGACAAGAAGATCAGGATTGCACCCATTCCTAATATTGTTGCTGCTTTTCTCCTGTTTCCCTGGAGATGTGTCGAATGTAACCAAAGCGTGGTGGCACATGAATCCTGAAAGTAATTAAATTCTGACACTGAAGAACCAGAAATGCAAAAAAGTTCTGTTTGGACTGTGCATGAAGCACAATCGCCACTGTCTGGCCACATTAAGAACTACACACACACACACAAAGAAGGTTTCACCGATGCATGTGAATTTTATTGACAGGCTGGCTCCATTTGACAAATAAGACAAAAAACAGCGCCACCTTTTACTGTCTTGCAGCACTACAGGATAACCTGAAAAACAAACAGTGGGTAAGGTGACATTTTACAAATCGCATTATACAGTAGAGACTGTGCCGTCTTAGACATATTGTGAGTCTTACTGAATACATCCAGTCCAGGAAAGAGGAGACTCTGGTGAAGACGGTGGGTTTAAACATTTGGTTGCACATGCCAGAAGGACCATAACTGACAACACCATGGACCCTCCATTCCCCATCAGTGAAGCAGCTCAGAGGACCTCCAGAGTCACCCTGGGACAGGTAGAGCAAAAGTAATGAAAGGCATCAGATGAGCAATGATTCAGATCCTGCCCGTGCACATAAATGTGTTTTCAGTCTATTTTACAGCCAAATGATTAGCTGCTTGACATAAACTTTGGATCACCTCTCTTGACCCATTGGTTGCGGAGATATCCTAGAAAACCAGTTTTTTTGGACAATTATGACATCATTTGATGACGTGTTGTTGATGTTACCATGATGTTATTTGCACCATCTGATTACAAATGATTTAGTCATTGATATAAGCTTCACATAGTCTCTCTAGCCTCATTGGTTGCAGAGATATCCTGGAAAATGTGTTTTTCGGACGATTATTTTTGACAACCTTGATCTTGACCTTTGGCCGATCTGCTTCAAACGTTAATCATCTGGAGACACTCTCCCAAAGAATATTCCTACGAAGTTTGGTGAAAATCTGCTCACCCATTGTCTGCTCACCCGCTGGTGCGACGGGTAACAAGTACAGATAGAGGGTAGGGGGCTAATTATGAGAATTATCCTGTTTGACAAGTAAAATGTATGGGTAGGCTTTACGGATGATCCTGATCTGGATCCTTTTTTTTTTTCTTTTTTTTTTAATCTTGTGAGACTGTGGTACTGGGTGTTGATGGAGGCACGCACCCTGCGGAGTGCCATTCTAGTTTTTGCCGTACCTGGCAGCCAGATATGACTCCGTCCCCTCCAGCACACACCATGGTACTCAGAGCAATGCTGCCCCACCACTCAGGCTTGGAACAGACAGAATGCTCCACCACATTGATTGGTGCCTCCTGTAGGATCTCAGTGGCGGTCCCGATATCTGCTCAAGAAGAGATGTTAAACATTGAGTGGGGTGATGTGTTTGTGGGATGCACATCCACAGTATTTCTATGAAGTGCATGAATATGTAGCATATGTGTAGCACGCAGTGTGAATATTTACTCACAGTCCATAATGCCCCATCCGGTGACGTGACAGATGAAGCCATGAGGCAGCGTCTGATCCTCCCCGGGTAGGCTGGCAATCGCCACAAAGCCATTGTCGTACACAGGATTGGTCAGTTTGAGAATAGTAATGTCATTTCTAACAGAAATACACAAAAACAAACGTGTGTTCCAACCATGCAGAGATGCAAAATACTTGCTGTGTTTATTAATGGTAGCCCAGGTACTAGCAGTGAACATAAGTTGGAACACAGTATCGTTCCCATTTATAGTTTTACAAATACGAGCAGCAAACATGATGTGTCAAAATGTTTAAAAGGATCATATTATTGCAAATCCACTTGTATCTATCTTTAAGAGCCAAATACGGTTGAACTTTTACGTTAATCTATAGGCAGCTCTAGGGTGGAACTTGGTGGGGCTGTAGTCCCCCAAGAATTTCAGTAGGCCCTCCCTAACCCCGCCGGAAAACTGTCATTTACTCTTCAAAATCATGTTTTCAGCCTCAGATTCTTCTTTGTCCTTTTCCATTTGTTATTACTTTTATTTCATCGTTAATAAGCTGCGCTAGAATTTAAACCAGGTTTATGCTAGTCTAAGTAGCAAACACTTTCTGCTTCTTCACGATCATGATTCCACCTGCAGTGTACGTGACCACACTTTATTTTTTTAGATAAATACGCCCATGGGTGCACAGTTGAGCACAAATATGTTTTGGTGTTTAAAAAACGTGAGCACCAGGGATGAAAACCATAGATGCATCGGGTGAAAACTAGGAATTACACCTGCACTATGCTGTGATCTTTGTGATGAGTGGAAGATAGGGACCCCAAATATCTACAACCATACAAGTAGAATTTTGGTCTGAAATGGCTTGTTTTAGATTTCTGTTATGTCTAAATGGAGGGGGCGGGGCAAACAGCTGCTCTATATTTTCACTTGAAAAGGTTTTTTTTTTTTAAATTAATTGTCATCTTAATATATATAAATCAATATTCCATTCAAGGTATCCTGTCATCTGGACTAACCAATCCAGTCGATGGTTGTCCGGAGCACAACGGGCCATCTAGTGTAATATATTTGCCTCTGAGTTAAGACACTTATAGTCAGGCGTGCACATAGCTGGTGCTCAGGTGCATGTGTGTGCTAGGGAAGCACACTGTGTTTTCTGGGCCAAACACATGGCAAGCCTATTTATGGGTCTGGACAAATTAAATGAACAAAAAAGACATTTAAATACATTAATGATATATAAAGTTAAACAATATCTACTTTATTATTTCACTTAAGTTTGGGGAAAATAAAATGCAAATGTATATATGAAATAGTTTCCTAAACTGCAAAATTGTCATTCAGTGTAATGGCCTGAACTTCAGTTTTCCGATTACATCTTTAAATAAAAATGTAAAATACCAAATAAAAGTGTATATTAGTTTTCTTGGGAAGTTTTAATAAGTGTTGGCATTGTTATATTAAAATGACTATTTTATTGTTTTGTTTTCATATTGAAATAACTAGGGGACTTTTGTCCTGAATATTCAGTTCCTTAGAGGTCATTCAGTGTAATGAGATCAAGAAGCCGTTTTGAAATCATATCAAAAACTGATAGTCATGTGACAATAAAAGAAATCAGTTTCTTTGTTACACCAAAGTGTCATCCATTACACTGAATCACAGTATCACTGTAGAAATAATAATTTTGACCTTTTATTTATATTTTAAATAAATGAGGAATGTTTAACACTGGCCAATGTGTTTTAAACTTAATTAATATAACATTTATATTATTATTTTAGACTTAAAATCATATTTATTGATTTTTCTAGATGCCTTCAAACCAAAAGAGGGTTGCAAAGCACAAACAAAAGTAAATGCAGACCCGATAGCGTGAGCACAACTACTAGCGAGGAGATGAGAAAGGTATTTAGGATATCAATATTTAGAATAGCAAAATATTGTATTACTGTATTATATATGTTAAGGTCGAAGTTCTCTGTGAAGTGAAGATTGATTGTTGCCACTACTTTTTAAGATTTACATTTTTTATAGGCTACTGTTCCTGCCAGTCTCTGTCTGTCTGTCTCCTTAAATGTGTAAAGTCACAATGAATTAATTATACCATCTATTACCACTACAGTTTGTCACGCCCATTGTTCAAGTTGTAAGTTGCAAGTTGTTTCAGAAGACATTCCTTGTTAAATAAAATTATTTTTGCAATATCTGCTTCTGTTGTTATTTACTTGTGGCTAGTTTAGACTAATGCTAATACTAAAAATATTGCAACAATGGTAGTACTGATAGTACCAATACACAATGACTTTTTGACAAAATGTCATTCAGAGTACCAAATCATGGTCATTCGGTGTAATGCATATATTTACATACAAATAAAATATAATGACTCATAGTGACTGCTGTTTATTGAAATGGATATATAATCAAACTAAATATTATTGTATTATAAACAAAATTCACTTTGGTACAAAAACTTCTTGTTGGCAAATGGGTAAAGGTTAGTGGTTGGAAGGATATTTGCAAAGTGTAAAGATTAAAAATTACAATTAATAAGTATTTTCTTCTGTAAATCAGAGTAAAAATATAAAATAGGTAATATTTGTTTCTCTGAAAAATATTAAAATTTAAAAGTATACATTATAATGTCTGGAAAAAAAGATAAAGTTTTAAGCTGTGCTATACTTTTATTTTTTTGATGCCCGAAAACCCATTTTCGTCTTTGACCCTTCTGCTAGGCATCATTTAGTTTTAGCACGCACGAGCACCACTTATGTGGAGGCCAGTTTATAGTAGTTTGCTGAAGATGCATCATAATATAATCGCTTTAAATAGAAGCTAAATTAAGGGTTTGTCTTGCTGTTACTTTACCCTAATCCGAGATCTCCATTCCACTTAGGATGGACGACAATCCTTTCCACACTGATGATCTGCTCACTGCCTTCAAACTCGTACAGGTTATATTCGCCCGCCACCACACGGTAATTTGCAGGTTCCATGCTGACAGGGACACAAAGAGTAAGCACAGAAAATAATCGTAAATAATGGGTATGGGTGTCATTTTAAACCTTGGATGTTTAGTATTATGAATGACCGATAAAAGCCCCAACCTGAGCATGCAGTGAGCCGCCGTCAAAATGTGTAAAGAATCAATGATGGTGCCGCCACAGATGTGGGAGAATGAACCATCACCATATGAGTCAAACTGGAGAGAAATCTGCATGATTGAAAAAAGGAGAAACAAAATATTCTCTGTAAAATGCTCCATAATGTCATTACTCAAACATGAATGTAGAAACACAAATAATACAAAATTGGATACATTTTACCTGCCATTTCCAGGTGTTGGGTTCAGCGTTGCTGCCTCCTATCACCTTCTCATTGTGCACTCCATAGTTTAAAGGCGCCTCAGCGCAAATCAGCCCTTTTGCACAAATATGAATACAGTATAAATAGAAATTATAGTGATTCTATCATTGTTGTATTGTCTATAACTGTCACACAAAAGTTGTAAAAGCTTACCGAAGCAGGAGAGAAATGCCACAAACCAAATCATGTTGGACAGCGGAGGATGCCGTTCGTTGGTTTTTAACTATTTATATCAATTTGAGGCTGGAAGACCTTCACAAAGTGTGAGGCAACTCTGGAGTTATGTGCCAATATCTACAGTGTGTGTGGATAACACCATACTGAATTGTCCCAAAACAAATGCTTCAAAATGTGAAATTTATTTATCAACAGCTTAAATCTGTCAAAAAGCCCAGAAAAAAAGTTTAAATATTAAGATTTCTTGAGGTTTGTGCATTATAAATTCCACTTAAAGCTTTAAAAACAACAGTTCACACGTGTTATCATTGCTGGGAAAAGAGCAGGTGCAAGCATGGGAAGATAAAGTCAAATACATGCCATCTGTGAGCAGAAACACAAATTTTCCACTTGACAAGTGTCTAATCGTTTCACGGCCATTTGGCACTCAAGTCCATAATTCCAACAATGTTGCTATTTGTATAGAAACTGTACAAAATTGAAACCAATAAAACTAACTCTTGAGGAAAGCCAATAACTAATTGTATGTTGTTGTATCTATTTAAACTGGTCAGTATCATTCAGTCTAAAAAATGAAGTGCTATATTTTGAAATAAATAACAACAGCAAATGCTTAGCAAATTAAATAAATAATATCCAAAAGGGAGTAGAAAAAAGTCTATACCATTTTCTTTAAATTTGATTAATAATCTTTGTAATATGCCATCGTTTAACCCAAATTTTCATTGACCATAACTCAATCAATTCAACAAATGTGAACATTTATGACACAGCAAAGCCAGATAAGCAATATCTGTGTTGTATAGTAACGAAGTAATAAAACTTCACTACTGTACTTAAGTATGTTTTGGGAATATCTGTACTTTACTTGAGTTTTTTTTTAAATTCTGTCAACTTTCACTTTTACTTCACTACATTTCCTAACTTAATTGCATACTTTTACTCCGATACATTTTCAATGCGCAGTGTTGTTACAAAAATCAGATTAAATGAAATTTGGTGTTTTCTCCACCGCTCTTTGTTGCAGTCTACCTGTGACGTGAAGTTTTGGGGGAGCTGAAGCTCCATGTTTTGAGGTGCCAGATAAGCTTCATAGTTTAATTTTCAAAATTCTGATGGAATTCCGATGGAACTCGGAATTCCATCTGTATCCATAGTTCCTCCATTTTCATAGCTCATAAGTAATTGATTAACTTTTGTCTGTTGCATCACCGGATATACACTTCATTGTGAAGTGGAACAGAGAAGGATTTTCTGAAAAAGAAGACATGAAATTTTAGCAACAGTTTGCCAGAAGGCACATGGGAAACTCAAGCCTAGATTTGATCTGTTTTCTTGGTCTAAACACCTTCTCCGTTCCACTCCACCATAAAGCTGTGGCTGGTGGACCAACAGGCAAAAGTTGCACTTTGCAGAGATTCTACAATCACAGCCACAGGAGCCTATAACTCCTTCAGATTTGTCTGGGTGTCTTGGTGGCTTCCCTCACTTGTAGAATTCTTGCGCTTTCACTCAGTTTTTGAGAGCAGACTTCTTCAGTCAGATTTCCCATAAAGTACCATGCTGTTTATATTTCTTAATGATTGATGTAAATGAAGTCCAAGACATATTCAGTGACATGGAAATGTTCATGTATCCATCCACTGACTTGTCTAAAGAAAACTGTCTGCAAATGTGATGATTTGTATGAAAATACTATGGATACAGATGGCTGTAATTCTTAAATGGTTAATGTGATATTTTTGTTAAACCCGTTGTATTAAAGCTAACAGTCTACACTACAAGCACATATTGTTTGTTTCATTTCAACTCCATTGTGGTGGTGCACAAAGGCAATATTTACAAAAACTGTATCACTGTCCAACTACTTATGGGCCTGACTGTACCTATTATACCACATAAAAATCACAAAATATAACACTTAAAATCATAAAATGAAACATAAAATCATGAAAATCAACATAGAATCAAACATAACGTCATAAACTCAATAACCAAAGTAAGAAAATTTTATAATAAGTCTTAAAACAATTGACGCTGGAAGCTGAACTCTGGCAAACTGTTTGTTCTTTAGAATTTTACCGAAAGAAAAGTTTTAAAAAAGTGCACAAAACAAAAAAAAATTTGCTCAAGAATGACCTATTTGAACCTGGCCCAAAGAAGGGGGGAAAAGCAGCTACGCCCCTGTTCCACATAGCATAACCGATCGATTTTTCTGCCATCTTTATTTATTAGTTTTGCCTGAGCGCGAGCCCCTGCCGGTGCTGGCTAACGCTAGCCGCTAGCTCACACTGCTGCAGCGTAGTTTGTAGTTTAGTAATGACTGTTTCTTTACGCCAGTCGGTGTTGTAGTTAAAGTTTCTGCTGAAGGATATGGGGTTAGTGCAAAGTTCTCTGCTGTCAGACGGGGGGAGTAACAGTGGATACCACGTCCATGCGGTACGTTAATGTCAAACAGCTCACTCTATCGTAGCTTTTTTTTTTTTTTTAGCTCGCTAACCTGTTAGCTATGATAGCTAGTCTTGTTGTATTTGCAGGTATTAATGAATGGACCTAATATGTTGTTTATCGGGTTTTTCCTCTAAATATAACTGGTCATCTTCATAATGGTGTGACCCTGTGATGACGTGGCATTTGGTAAATATCCAGACATTTATCAGCGCTGGTTGATTTAGTGTCTACTGGTTACTACCGAGGATTAATGATGTTAGTTATGTGTTTATTAACGTGTTTAAGAGCACTACAGGGTGAGTCCTACAGTGAATGTCAAATTCTCACAACTGTAACACCTCGACTTGACACATGGGGGCGACAGTGACAGTGTGTCCCTTTATCTCACATCATTTCAGGTTCAAGAAGATTCCCCCGCTCAGAAGGCTGGTCTGGAGCCCTTCTTTGATTTCATTCTCTCTATAGGACATACCCGTCTTGTGAGTAGATTCCTATAATGCTGAAGTCACGATCACACCAGCTGTAAAAGTATTCCAATAGAATTGCCAAGTTTTTATGAAGACATGTTACATTGGCTGTTTTGAGCGATCCAGATCCTGTGCACGTGCAGCGGGTGCAGTGCGGCGACATACTTCTTCCGGATACTTGTTATTCGACTGGCACTTCTTGTTGCCAGACACATTGTTCCAGCAGAGACTGATGGAGCTGCCATTGAGCTGGTATTGGCTGCCAAAACAGTCAAGCCAATTCTACATCCTGACCCTTACCCTGACCGTAACCCTAATCCCTGAGCCTACCCCAGCCAATACTGATACCAGAACTGAAACATGCAGGCAAACTGTTGTCTGTGTTCTGTGCAGCATGTGAACTGCTGGGACGAACTCGGATTTGTTTGCACTTCTGCACTTTCTGGAAGGACGCTGCGTGCTTCCGCTCTCGGTACGAGGGTCTAAACCTGATGTCTCAGCTTCCAAGCAACCGTGCAAATTATTTTGTCTTGCATGGTTAGGTTTAGGGTTCGGATTAGGATAAGGGTTAGGGCTTAATTTTTTATTTATTTATTTTTTGAAATGCATAAAAAGTTTGGGGGTGGCACGGTGGCTTAGTGGTTAGCACTGTTGCCTCACAGCTAGAAGGCCCCAGGTTTGCTTCCGACCTGGTCCTTTCTGTGTGGAGTTTGCATGTTCTCCCCGTGTTTGCGTGGGTTCCCTCCGGGTGCTCCGGCTTCCTCCCACTTCCAAAAACATGCAGGTTAGGTGAAATGGTGGCTCTAAATTGACCGTAGGTGTGAGTGTGAGTATGTTTGTCTGTCTATATGTGGCCCTGCGATGGACTGGCAGCCTGTCCAGGGTGTACTCCGCCTCTCGCCCAATGACCGCTGGGATAGGGCGGTCACCCCCCTGTGACCCTTAATTGGAGTAAGCGGGTATAGAAAATGAATGAATGAATAAAAAGTTTGGAAATTTGAACAATACGTTGGCTTTTGGAGCAACACTTTGTGCATTTGTGGAAGTCTTGCACAGCAGCCGAATAATGGTGCTGCATGGAACTTCTGCACAGATGGACACTGTGCAGGTAAACCAGAAATAGTTTGGACATATAGCTGGATAAGAGGCTTCATGCATCCAGACTCGAGCAACAATTGTTTGATTCATTGATTATTAAATTAGTCTGCTACTGTTTTGGTAATCGATTAATCATTTTGAGTCTTTTATTTAATGTCTAAATTCTCTGATTTCAGCTTCTTAAATGTGAATATTTTCTGGTTTCTTTGCACCTCTCTGACAGTAAACCGAATATCTTTGGATTGGGGACAAAGCAAGACATTTGAGAACATTGTCTTGAGATTTTAGGAACACTGATTGATATTTTTCACCATTTTCTGACATTTTATTGAGCAAACAACTAATAGATTAATCCAGAAAATAATTTTAAAAATCACTGATAATGAAAATAATTTAGTTACAGTCCTATGTAATATGTTAGGATTTTATTTTCTGTCTTTTTGTGTCACAGGAAGAGGTAAAGTTGTGTGCAAGATTTTCTTCCATATTTTTCCATGACTTTTTTTTATTTTAATTTTTGGCACTTTATGTCCTTTATATGTTGCAATTTTTAAAAATTTGTAGAATAAATAGTTCTTATAACAAAATATTTGAATGCAAGGTTGAAAGTTATTGGTAGAGTTTATGCTTGTGATTTACTGGTAAATTAACCAAAGGATAATTGACTAATTAGAAAATAATCAATAGACTAATAAAAAAAATTATTTTATTACAAAAATAATTGTTAGTTGCAGACCTGGTCCGGACCTATAGATAATTTGTATTTTATTTGTAGAACAACATAGATTAAGTTCTGATGATTTAAAAAGTCGCAATGCCAAATATTGACAAATTTCACCTTCTCAAATATGAAGACATTCTGCTTTTCCGAATTCTAACATTACAAATTCAATGTTTGTTTTGGACTGTTGGTGTGACAAAACAAGCCAACTTAAAATACAAGCTCAGACTTTGGGAAAGTTAGATTCACATTTTTCACTATTTTCTTGTACTTTTTAGGAAAATATTTATTGGAGTATACAGAATTATCTGATTATTTAATAATGCAAATAGCCATTGGTTACACTCCAAATATTTTATATATTGTTGTGACTTTAATTTTGTCGTGATATATATATTTTAAGCTATGATTTGTTTACTTTTGCCGAAGACATTATTTTTTGCCTGAGGCATTATGTTTGTTGACAGAAGAATTACTCATTACAATTGTTTTCTGATTTTATTTTATTATTTTTTTTATTTTTTCAAATTTGGTGATTATCCTTATGTAGCACCAGGATTATTTTTTTTAACCTTGTGAGAGCCCCTCCTAATTTTTTGTCACAAAGTTAAAAAAAAAAAAAAAGAATTCCCACATCTTGATTAAAAATGGACACGTGAGGCCACATACGGTGATTGTCCACAGTAGCATTTTAATCAGCATTCTGGTCAGACAATGAAGGCCAGTGGATTTGAATACTGCATATTTGTAGGCAGATTTAAACATATAATGACATATCCTCAGCAGTTTCAGAATGGTTGTAGAGTGTTAGTCCTTGGTGGACATACACATATGCTCGAATTAGTGCTGCCCCAGTTGTGTTCTGTGCTGTTTTTGCTTCAGACTGTTTGACAAAAATGGGAGTTTTCCTTCCTCGCAGTCATGTTTAAATCTGGGTTCAGCTCACACCCCCAAGAGAAAAATTGGAAGTCTTTTTCTATGTATTGTGCATCTAAACTAGTCCCTCATTTCTGGACTGTCTCAATTGGAAAAGTCCATATGTGCTTTTTTTTCTCCCTACAGAATAAAGAAAATGACTTGCTGAAAGACCTTCTAAAGGCCAATGTGGAGAAACCAGTCAAACTTGAAGTGTACAATTCTAAATCCCAGCGTGTGAGAGATCTGAATGTGACACCCAGTAACATGTGGGGTGGCCAGGGCCTGCTGGGTGCCAGCGTGCGCTTCTGCAGCTTCGAAGGAGCCAATGAGAACGTTTGGCACGTATTGGTAAGTCAAGTTGATAGTGGCTGGCTCTAAACCTTTATTTGTTTTTGTGTCCCGATTAAAAGCCGTGAGGCCGTTGCATCTGGTAGCATTTTTTTTTTTAAGCTTTTTTTTTTTTTTAACCTTGATATAAAACAGTTTAACAGCAGTGAGGTCGTAGTCAGTGCATTTTCTTTGATTGTTGTGGGCTAGAAAATTTAAAAAAAGGTAAAGGCGTCAAATGAAGTGACTCCTGGAGTTTCATATGTAGAGACCAAAGCTGCTTGATGGATTATTGTTTTGCCAAATTGGCTTGTGAGCCTAAATATTTTTTTAAAAGGATAAGTGCTACACTTTGACAGTTATGTCCACAAATTTTTGGACATTGATAAAGTACTTTGACTATAAAGGGTATTCCATTAGAAAGCAAATGATGATGAGGTCACATTTATGACACAGCAAAGCCAGATAAGCAATATACTAATATGGTCGTCTCTTCTCATCACCTGTTCAAATCACCCCCGAATCTCTTCTACTAATGTTGTATCTCTGATTCTCTCATTCATTATTATGTTCAGCTGTGTAACTCCACACAACCATCTCAGCAACGCTCATTTCCACCACATTCACCTCCTTCTCCTGCACCCCCTTCACTGCCCATGTCTCAGCCCCATGCATTAATGCTGGTCTTTTAAACCCAAACATTAACCCTTGCCTCACTCAACACCCCTGATCCTCTCTTTCCAGATTGCACTTTGTAGGTTATTTATGCAGCGTCTTCAGTTGAAATGATTTCTCAGTCTTTCACCTGCAGACTTGTCAACAAACTAATGAGGGTAAAAACACACTTTTGGCTGTGAAACAGACCAGCAACTAAGTATCCAATTACTTTTGGTACCTAAAAAAAAAAAGAAAAAAAGTTGGGACCACAAAAAACAATGCTGTCATTCTGACACTGTACACATAATTTGGATGTAATTTACCTCCAGTAAGAGTTGACAGTTTGCAGTACCGGCTTAGGTAACTTGTATATGCTGTGTTAGACAAGGTAAATAAGAGAATTTTGACGTCCAAATATTTGTGGACCTTATTGAGCACAAAATTGCAGTTAGCTGCTATCACTGACATGTAAACATCCGTATGCAAGTTCAACATGAGTCTTGTGACTAACAGTTATACAGTCTTATTTCTTATTGGTTATGAACAAAAATGTGTCGGTCAACTTTTTCTGTCTTTAAAGGACGTGGAAGCAGATTCTCCAGCAGCTTCGGCAGGACTGAATGCGCACCATGACTTCATTGTGGGAGCTGACCAGGTGTTGCAAGATGTAAGGCTTTTTCTCCTTCTTCCTTCTTCAAAAAGATTGTGCCATACAGCCACATGTTGTGCAAACAACATTTTAAATGTCTTTTCTTTTTTTTAACAAATCCAGTCAGAAGATTTCTTTTCTTTGGTCGAAGCCAACGAGGGGAAACCTCTGAAGCTGCTGGTGTACAACACACAGAGCGACCAGTGCAGAGAGGTTGTGGTGACTCCAAATGGAGCGTGGGGAGGAGAGGGAAGGTAAGGCCATTTTTATCTTCAAACAGAGGGAGTGGTTTTTAAGATGGATGCGATCTAAAATATTAAGGAAGGACACAGAATTTCACATATATTATTCAGGAGAAATGCACCCCATCTGTGGAGCACACATATCAAATGCACAGTAGATTTTAAAAGGCTTTTTATTATCTATCTGTTGTCTTCCTGTAAAGGTTCAAATAAATTTGATGAGGTCTTGTGCTCTCTGTGCTGTTTGCATCAAATCAAATAAAGATTCAGCAGGACCCACTAATCGTTTCCTCATTGGAATATAGATGGTTCAAGCTTGCAGAGCCACATGATATGTTTAAGGTGTGTGGTTGTTTGTCACTTGTCAAGAAAAATGACATTTCACAAAATTTCATAGTTGTGATCCAAGTGTCCGGAATTAATTAATTTTGAGGAGGCGGGCCATTCGTCACTGATGGAGGTGGAGTTAAGGTTGTTCATGCAACAGCCTGAAGTGTCAGTCTTACTGAGTTCTATTATTGACAGCTGTGGTCATTCATCAGCTGTGCATTGTCAGCGAGTCAGACATCCTGCTGCTGAGGGGGCTGCAGCACCCTCTCCTGGTGAGCGGCTGTAGCTGCAAGGCAAAAAAGTTTACAAGAGGAATCAATTTAAAAAAATAAAAATAAATTTAAAAAAAAAGCTTTCATTTTCTACTGCTTTGATATTAACATAGTAGTCGGCCTAACATCCGCCCATTACTATTTTATAATATTTCATTTCATTTTAGAACATGCACAAAGGCAGACCACGACTGCAGATTATGTGGATAAGAACTGAACAGCTCATGAATATTAGTAACGGTAATAATGGGTTAGATATGTCTCAGAAAAGAATCTGAAATGTCTTTTAATTATGTTTCCTAGTGGCTTCCCTCACTAGTCTCCTCCTTGCACCGTCACTCAGTTTTTGAAAATTGCCGACTCCAGACAGATTTAGCATACAGTACCACACTGTTTGTATTTTTTCATGATTGATGTAAATAAAGTCCAAGATATATTAAGAGACTTGGAAATGTTCATGTATCCACCCCCTGACTTGTGTAAAGAAAACTGTAAAAGTGACGATTTGTATTAAAAATAATCCTTAATTTAGTTTGTTCATTTACATATGGCCACAGAAAATGGAGGGACTGTGTATGAAAATAGCTGTAATTCCGAAATGGTTAATGCACTTTTTTTGTTTGTTTTTGTTAAACCCATGGAATTAAAGCAGAAAGTCTGTATTCCATCCATATATTAATTGTTTTATTTCATCTCCATTGTGGTGGTGTACAGAGGCAAAATTGTATCACTGTCCAAATACTTATGAACCTGACAGTATACATTCACCTAGACTTTCTACCAGCGCCCCCCCAGCTCTGACTGACGTCCAGCATCCCTGCCCCCCTCCATGCTCATGTTGAACTTTTTCACACCATTTCTTCTCCGGATGGAGGAGAGACATTATCAAAATAAAAAGTGGATCACAACAGTGACGAAAAATGACAAATTAGTCCATCAATTCCTCATGTAATATGATCCTTGATACGAGCACGGCTGCTTGTCATCCGTCCAACACTATACACAGACGAGGCGTTTTCCTCCTGGTTTGATGCACAAACAGACAAACGCTGCCTGTGGGAGGATGCAATTAAATAGTTTTGTCTCCAATTATTCATTACCGTGCTGTTTTGTTTTTCAAGATGCTTCATGCTCAAAGAGTCATACCCCTCAAATCGGTTATGACTGGACTATAAGGTGTCCACCAAATACTGTGCAATACTTTCAGTTAGGTGCATTTTTGTCTCTGTGTGCAATTTCAGTATTCCTCTGGTGCTTTTTTCTTTTCTTTTTTCTTTTCTTGTAATTGTTCGTATTTACCATATTCTTGTTTATACTTCTATTGCGTGGTTGTTATTTATTGCCTTTTTTATTGACGTGCCTTTTTACTGATTTTTTGTTTTTCCCTTTTACTGTCCACTTGCTGCTGTAGCACCGGAATTTCTCCACTGCGGGACTAATAAAGGAATATCTTATCTTATCTTATCCAGTTTTAATGAGAAATTGTCGTCACAGTGCCTGAAATCGCTCCGAAGTTATTTGCATTTGCTTAGCCTGACCCTGTCCATACAGACCAAGTACACGTGTGGTATTCCACTTGTTCTTTTTGTATTTAATTTTAGCTTAGGCTGTGGTATTGGCTATGGCTACTTGCACAGGATTCCAACCCATCCGCTTCACCTTAACCCAGAGACTAAAAATGTTCCACAGTCTGCAGTTCCCGACAGCAAAGAAGAGCTGCTTGGACGTGAGCACGCTGAGGTACGCTTTTCCCCCTTCTGCACATTTTTTTTTTTTTTTTTTCAGTTTAAGCTGGTGTTTCTCAAGTTGCTATCTGAGGTTCTTGTGTGAGATTATCGTTGTAGTCAACGGTGTGACGACTTCTCTTTCCTCAGCTGCCTTCAGAAGCTGCATGTAGCCCTTCAGGTGCCACTGAAACGGGTTCGAATCAGGAAGAAGCAGCTGTGCCTGAACTGAATGTATCCCCACCCACACAGATAGCAACAGACTTTGGTAAGGAATTTTGAGGTGTGGGAATATATATATATATTTTTTTAACCTAATTGATAAATATGTGTTTTATGAGTGTACGTTTGTTCTTTAGGGTTGACGGGTACCTCAAACATAAATGAAGCAGTGACTCCTGAATTGTCAGATGTGGTTTCCACCAGTGACGTGAGCCACGACTCCGTAGGTGTTAATTATGGGGAAAACTCTGAAGATCATTTAAGCATGGGTAAGTGCCAGAGCAGAACAATATTTCTGAGTTCATTTGTAAATATTTGGCATCATGTTGCCAACCAGATAAAGGAAACTGGGCTTTGCCAGAAAGGACTGATTTATGACAGATTCTCCTAAGAAAGAATTCTCCTGACTATCTTTTTAAAAAAAAATTTTTAAAAAGATATCTCATCTGGTGACCAAGGAACTTCATCTCCTGAGAGGGACGAGGAATCGGACGTCCAGAAAACTGAGCGTGATGATGGTACAAATGCGCCCACCAGCACTGGTCCCAGCAGGGAGGGTGCAGATGGAAACCTGTGTGACAGGAGTGTCCCAGAGATGCAGGATGCAGATTTCGAGCCCTCGTGTTCAGAGCATACAGAAAAAGCAACGTCCTAGACTGCTACACGAAGAATCATTCACTGAGAGCACAGTATGATACAAAAAGCTTCCCCGATTATTTATGTTGCGTCACTGGAAAAAAATACGTTTTATTTATATACAGTTGCCTTTGCTGCATGGAAAGTTGCACATTTCAGTGAGATATTCTATTGACCAACGCAGTAATCCCATGGTGAATGTACGCTGTAAATTTGGGAAAGCGAATGCTTCAACATCCCATAGTTGCTGTAAACAGTCAGTCAGTATCACAATCTACAACAAAGCCAAAGATGAAGAATATTTCATCATATGTATTATTGCCTTCTAAATATATAAAGTACTGTAACAAAAA
>OMMV01022379.1:1244-12001 GCA_900302635.1 Chatrabus melanurus
AGGTTTGGGTAAAGGGTGACGCCTGCTGCTGAGTTCTCCTGTTTCCTCAGAGAGCTGAGAGTGGCGTCTTTCTCCCGGAATGACTGCGGCTTTTGTTCTCCAAGCCATCTGATCGTTCGCTCTTCTTCCCTCAGGTGTTTTTTTGCACTACATAACTGCGCATTTTTTCCATCCGCCACTTGACCCCGGAGAGGAGGAGAGAAAGCAGGGGACTGCGGACGGAAGCCGATCGCTGCTTCAGCTCGGTGCGCCGCGGCGGAGCGCAGCCCGAACACCGGACCAGACTCTCAGGACTGATCGGTCAGGGATTGGGGGGTGGGGGGTGGGGGGCGTCTATCCAGTACAAATGTAGCATTCATTGTTGCTTTTGCATACAGCCACTTGACAGTGTTAAATGTTTTAACATCTGTGCAATCCTAAATTACTTTAATATTGTCTACACTGGCCAAAAGTGTACATACAGCTTTATATAGTCATAATTGTAAATTATAAAATTTCAATTTTAAATTCTGGTTTGTGTAAATGTATATATATTAAGGCTATTCTAACTTATAATTTATTTATGTTTCTTTGTTGAAATGCCTTGTTGATTCATCACAGGCATATTTTTATTTTATGTTATTTACGTTTTTGGTTGATATTTTTGCTATTTTTATTTTTAATTTTTTTTTCAATCGTGTAGCTTCTGGTAGCCCACACTTGGACGATAGGTGTCTTTGTGTTTCTGAGCCGTTTTTCTATTCAAGTATCCTCATTGTGTTTTGCAAAGGATGAGAATAAAATGTTTCACTGATTAAAATCAGCATTGCTTGCATTTTTTGCATTATTCACTTTTACGCTTTTTTATTTTTGCTTTACTGCTGTAAACGGTTTAGCAAATAGAATTTTTGTTCCTGACAACACACTTTTGCCATATATAAATTTTTAAAAGTTTTAAAATGTTCCTTGCTTTCTATTTTTTGTCATAATTTGCATGGGAAGCCCAGCCTCCGGTCCCGCAGGTAGCCTACATTATTGTATGCGCACTTCTACCTTGCGGGGTTTTGGAATCGCGTTCACACGCGCAGCCTCGTGGGCAGCGTGGCAGCTGCGGGTTACAGGCTTGGATTTAAAGGGCCTTTCCCCTCTAAAGAAGCAGCAGCTGCCTTTGGATCCCCCGCTTTGTCCGCATGAAGACACCCCCACATGCACCCGCACTCAACAAGCCCTCTAAAGACCCACTCACACACACTGTTTACCCCGGCGTGGATACACCGGGCGTGGAGGCCACCTGCCAAAGCTGGAAAAAGAAAACTACTAGTCTTTGTAATTGTCCTCGTCTATTGAAAAAAACCATTCACCAGGTCATACTTGTAAGTTTACCCTTAATTGAGAGAAGGCAGACGCGCTGCGCTCTGGGCCTGCGCTCATTGCGCACAGCCAAACAAAAGGCCGCATTTCATATTTCCTCATATTCCTCGGCTTGTTTGAGTATCCCTGACTATTTGACGTTATTGTTTGGATAAAAGCAGACTTTTGATGGCCACAGTGACTTTGTCATACGCAGACAGAGGCCTATAAGCTCTGACGGGCTTGTTCTGATTTCCAACACAAAGCCTCTCAGGCTCCATTCTTTCCTTTTTGTTGCCATATGGCAAATCCATGTAGACATAGCCAAGACCCATTCAGTCAGCCACAGAATGTCCTGTATCACGGGACAAAAGACACTTTGTTCGGCTGCTCAATTGATACGAAAGGGAGAAAAAAATATTATAATTAATCTATGGCTATATCCAGCTAATTAACGCCCATATGCCTGCAGGGAGCTGGGAGGACATTCAGTGCGCTTTTAAATTCTCAATAGTTTACATGTTAAAGACAACAGCTGTGCATGTGTTACTTTAATGAAGTCCTGTCTATATTGGAGACTGGACACATTCAGGGGCTCGAGTTAAAGGGGTCATCTTCCATTATTTGTCCTCTACACAGCTGTGGAACTACAAACAAATAGTCCAAGTAAATAGAATTGAAAATCTTAAAACGTGCTCAATTCGATCCATCATGAAAAAGGTCACAAGTTAAAGTCTAAAGGGAGTAATTTCTGTTTAATAATATTCTATTTATTTTAACGAGGTCCGTCTATAATAATGGCGATTTGGGACAAGTGATGCAAAGGTGCCAAAATGGAATATTTATAGGATAATAGATGTAGTGTGATAACTTAATTCCGTGCTGTTGCGTGTTAGGATGGACACAAAGGCGAGCACTGACAGCGAACATACAGCTCCAATTAACAAGGCCACTACAATAGAATTTAATTAAACAAGCAGCAGCTGAACAAAACCTTTAGATTATTTCACATTCTCATTTCACTCTTTAGTTATTTGCTCGATTTTGGCCCCTACAATACAACATTAGGCCATCTCAGGGACGTAATTAAACTGTATGAAACGAATTCATTACACTTGAAGAGAAAAAAAACCACTTTCGATTTTCTTTGTGTGTAACAATTTATAAAATATTTATTTTGTCCTTTAAAATGTGTATAAAAATGCTGTATTACTGTTATTTTTCGTTATTAATAGAAATATTTGTCAAATATAAATGAATCCGTTCTGCGCTGTGATCTTTTTGTTTGTGTAAACTGCAATAAAAGTGAAGTAAACAAACGTAAATATGTATCAAATCACCTTAAATGATCCTTAATAAATGACACAAAGGGAGCATATACGCACAAGGCCTCCTGTAATTTGAGTGCGCATTTGCAAAAAGCCGTTGTAGTTATTATGGAACAGCAAATATCCTGATCCAGATGAAAATTCATCTATTTCTGTGACAAATTATTTTGATTATATTTAGAAGCTCCGTGGAAATATGATAACTAAAAATATAATTTCAGAGGGAAACAAGCTTAAATCACATTTTGTACTCAAAACACACAGTCTGCAAATGCAAATCAAAATGCAAAAAAAAAAAAGAAGGTGCAATTAAATATCGAAAAGAGGAAAATCAGCGGCGGGGAATTAGCATTTTCCATGACCATCTGGCTTCGGCGCAGGCGACAGGGAACAAAGGCGAGCTGGATGGAGAGGAGAGGCGAGTGTGCCATCGCATTGACCTGCAAATGAGGCTTTGTCACCGAGTTAAAGCTCCCTGACCCCCTTTTACCCCGTCCTGGCCCAAAAAAAAAATACTCCTTTTTTATGTCGCAGCTTGACGAATGGAGGTCTGGATTCAGGTTTGGAGACGTTTAGGAACCTTCAAACTGGCATCCTGACGCACGGGCCTGCTGATCAACTTTACGCACCAAGACTCTCCAAAATGCCTGTTTAATTGAATGCACAAGTGCGCAAACCTTGACTATAACAGACAACAATGTTCTTATTTTTTATGGTAATGGTTGCTGGACTGTTGGACACCTGTGCGCCCCCACCACACGCACTTCAGGAGTTGAGTGGGCAGGCAGACGTGTTTGCAGAGAGGCGATTGTATCCGGAGGAGGTTCTTTTGGTGTGTGCACGTGTAATTACGTATGTTGCGGGGATCCCACAGTCACTTGTCAGGACGCACCTTTTCTGTGGAGATAAAAAAAGAAAAAAAAGAATGCATCCCTACCCGCAAGACAGTGTTTGCATTCTCCTATTAAGATGATGTTTGTGGTTTGGGTGAGGTTAAAGTTTGGGGGTTTTGGTTGTTTTTATTAAAGGCAGAATATATGGAATCAGTGCAGTGTCAGTACATGTACATGTGTGTCTGAAAGCAGGGGTGACACAGTGTATCCCAAGTACATTATCATCCTTATCTGAATATTACTGTTTAAAATAGACTCAATCTTTAATGAACATTATTTGAAGGAAATTTTCACTTAAAAATATGAGTCCAAGGTACCAAATCCATTTGATTTAAGTTGTTTCATTGAATACTATGTCAGGATTGAATTATTCACCCATAATTAAATATTAGACACCAGGTATGAACGTCATAAATACAAAAACTTAACACAAGGCATAAGCAAGATTTAAGTCAAACTGATTTGCCGGTTTGCCAAGTTTGTAATAAAATTGGAGACAGGGACAGATTTGGGAAGCAGGAACAGCACCCGTCTGACGAATCAGTGATAACAAAATTATGTGAGCACAAAATTAAACACCCAAGGATCTCCTGATTTGATTCATGTCAGCATCATTGCTGTGTAAGAGGAGCTGGATTTATTACAGAAACAAATAACAGGAATGAAAGCAAGAGTTTGGATCAGATTTGTGTGTGTGTGTGTGTGAACCTGATGCATTCTGTTTCTGTTAAGAGCATTTAAATAAATCAGACTGACAAGAATAGCTGTAACAAATTAGAAAACAAAAAAAATTTCAACCGATCCCAAGTAAAGAATAAATAAATTGTTGTTTGTGTTTGGTATATGCAGCCATGTTAGTGTATTTTGAAGAAGGCTTTTGATACATAATGGACTTTAGGGAAAACATGTTGGTGCAGATTTGCTCTGAGAAATGAATTTATTCATTTATTTGTACGTTTTTATGCTCATTTGTTGCAGTGGAAAAAGTAAGTATTTATCTGACCTGATTTCAGACTATTCTTTAACACAAAATGAGCCAAAAAATTAATTAAATAAAATTGTATAATTGTATTTTTAAGTAAACCACTGTGTCTTATGTAATTACACAATTAATCATAAAATAATCATTATAGTAATATTAATTTATACATACAGTACAATCAATAGTCAAAACTACATTTGTGTAATATTTTATTGTCAATCAAACACATACATTTGTTAATCTCTTCACAAATGTTTATAAATTATTGTGATGAGAAACTTTAAAATGCTTGCTTATGTTATGATTCTTTCTTTTTGTGGCTATAACTTAACTCAGTTATTGTTGTAAAGTACCCTGATGTTGTAGGATGGAGCGGTGGAAATACTTTTCTTCGATGGCAATTTATGAAAAGTTTGTGATTAAGGTTGAAATAAATGCTTTTTATAGTCAAATAAATGTGGGAAGTTTGTGACAAACATTAAAGGTTCTGATACAAAAACTATTAAAAGTGCTGAAACAAAAAATATTGTTACAACTGGTCCCAGTCTCCCCTTTAAATGAAGCGGCTGAGTCAGCAGTTATTTAAGGAGGGGAACGCGAAGTCTGCAAGAACTGCAATTTCTGTTTGGGATCTTCCAGACTCAGATGCGTCCTGTTTATTATTATTATTATTATTCTCTCTCTTTTTAGGTGTATCCCCTCTCCTGCTTTCTTCCTCTTTACATCCACTCAGTATTCATGCCTGTGGACAACAAAGAGCACGGCTCAATCCACGCAGGAGGCGGTGTGACAGGGAACTCGTGGCAGCTTTTCAAATATGTCCTTTCTGTCTCCTCCTTTTCTTTGCATCTCCACTTTGGTCTCTGCTGGAGCAGGAGCACGGGGGGTGGGTGGTGGGGAGTTAATCAGCCTCCCACCTTAATCTCTAATTCACTTTGCGCTCTGCACGCATCAATGGGATCAGATTTGGAAGAAAAGGAGATCCCTTACAATGTTTTACAACGTGATGGAGTGAGTGAGCGGATGACTGGTATTCTCCCTCCTCCAGGTCTGAGCTGCTTCAGTGCCAGACAAATATTTTTAGAATTTGTCCTCTGCATTTGTTGAGGTCCTCAATCCTTTCTTTCTTAACAGAAATTGGAAAGAAAACCTGCCTGGATGAATTACATCAGTTTTTTAAAGTACTTCAATACTCATGATTCCAAAGGGCCGTGGTTGTTGCTTTTGTTGTTTTAAAGTATTTTTTCAAGGAGTAATATATTTGTTTTGTCAAGTACTGCCTTTCCATTCATAGGCGGGGGAAGCAAATTTCACCTGGGGGGCTGAATAAAGCGATCCAATGCGCCATCATGTGGTCAAAGAGGAGGGCGGTCTGGGGGGATCTCCACCCTGCAAATTTTTACATTCTCTGTGTTAAATGGTGAATTGTGAGTGTTTTTTGTAGTCTTTATGTTTAATTCATTAATTTGTGAATGTAGATATGATCAACTGCACCATGGATTTACTTGTTGTTACTCAATGGTGACAAGAAGGATACAAAATGTGATTTATTTGATTTGTATGCTTTGTATTAAAATGTATACTCTTACATCATTTGATCAGCTGGTGACATTTATTCAAATTATTTTGTTTCCACAGCAGCACGGTGGCTCAGTGGTTAGCCCTCTTACCTCACAGCAAGAAGGTCTGGGGTTCAGTTCCCACTGTGCCCAGTTCCTTTCTGTGTGGAGTTTGCATGTTCTCCCTGTGTCTGCGTGGGTTTCTTCCGGGTACTGCGGCTTCCTCCCACTTCCAAAGACATGCATGTTAGGTGAATTGGTGACTCTAAATTGACTTTAGATGTAAGTGAGAGTGTGGCTGTGTTTGTCTGTCTATGTGTGGCCCTGCGATGGACTGGTGACCTGTCCAGGGTGTACCCCGCCTCTTGTCCAATGACCGCTGGGATAGGCTCCAGCACCCCCGTGAACTTTAATTGGAGGAAGCGGGTATAGAAAATGAATGAATATTTTATTTCCATTGCTTTTTAAGAAAGATATGGTTGAGTCATGTTCATCCTGCAGACTTTACATACATCATTGTGGTTCATTTCACATGATGCTAATGATACATTATAAGCAATAAATACTTATTCAAGTTATAAGCCTCAGCCTGCTTTATATATGCAACAAGTCTATTTTATTCACACAGATCATCAACAATGTACATCAGTCTCACTCTGTACAAAAGCCTCCTCCCCCACTTAGAGTAAAGGTCCACTTTCGAAGACATTGTAAAGACATTTTTTGCACATGATAATAATAATAATAATGATGAGAATTAATGTATTTTTAACAACTAAAACATCATTCAATCAATATTACTTTGAGTGTCCTAGTTTTACTATTGCAATGCTCCACGAAGTGGAACTGATAAGACATACAAAAAATCTTTTTACTTAAATTCTTAAACAAAAATATTTGTTCTCCATGCATTTCTTGTGACCCAGTTGACTATTTGCAACGAAATGTTTGATTGTTCCGTGATCATGCCTCAATAGCTTAGTTGTTTCATGAGTGTTGCATCCGTCTGAAAGGAATTTTACAAATTTTTTCTTTTCACTGTCTGTTAAATCTCTTTTTTTGGCTTATTTTGCATGAGGGAAAGAAGCTGCCTAATAATTATGCACAACTTGATATAGGGTGTTAATCACTCCCTTATTACACAAATGCATATCACCTGACAATGCTTAAATCCAAAAAACATTCAGGTTTATATAGCTTGGAGTTGGAAAATATGCATAGAAATGATGATAAGATTAGAATACTCACTTGCCTAATAATTGTGCATGCAGTGTATTGGTATGGTCTCAGAAATCCTTCTGCTTTAAACATAATTTAGCCTTGACACAGCTCATTTGTGAAATCTGTGACATATGCAACAGAAGTATCCCCCCCAGTTGCACAATGCACAGTTTCTTCAATCACAGATACAGAAGTCTATAACTCCTTCATATTTGTCATGGGTGTCTTGGCGGCTTTCCTCATTAGTCTCAGACAGATTTACCACTGAGTACCATACTGTTTGTATTTCTTAATGATTGATGGAAATGAAGTCAAAGACAAAATATTTATGTATCCATCCCCTGACTTGTCTAAAGAAAACTGGCTGTAAAAATAATGATTAACTGTAAAATTTTCAACAGATGCCAATAATTATGTCACACTTTTTATGTATGTATGTATTTTTGATTTTACTCCATAAGTGTCTTTTTTGTTAAATGGTCTGTTTATATAAAATTGGTTCATTTGCATTTATTTCTGAACATATTTTAAAATCTGTACTTAAAATATAAGGGTGTTGACCACAACTGTATTATACAGACTGTTACCAAAAATATAAGAATGCAGTATACTTAATTTTTTTTTGCAAATAATTAGTGATTTGCTGTCCTGTAAAGAAATACTTAGGCTTCTTTTTCTATTAGGCTAAGCTTGCTGTTGTATTTTCCATATCCAGTAAATGTGTTTTTAGAAAATAGTCAGGTCATCTCATGATGTTTTATTGACATGATCATAACATCACTTATACTACTTGATTGCAAATTATTTACTGAGTGATATAAGCTTTACATCGTCTCTTTAGCCCTATTGGTTGTGGAGTTATCCTGGAAAATATTTTTTGGACAATATTTTTGATGACCTTGACCTTTGACTGGTCTCTTCTTATAGCCAGAAGCCAGACCAATAGATCCTGCCGCTGAATTGCTGAAGCTAAGCAGGTGTGGGCTTGGTTCGTACTTGGATGAGAGACCTCCTGGGAACACTGAGTTGCTGCTGGTGTCGGTTGGTGGCCAGTAGGTGGCACTCTTCCCTCTGGCCAATCCATTACTCCCGATCCCGATAGGAGGTGGCGTCCTTAGGATGATACGTAAAATCGAGGTCCTGACTCACTGTGGTCATAAAAGATCCCATGACACGTCGCAAAGTGTAGGGGGTTCCCCGGTGTCCTGGCTAAAACTGTCCAACCTGGGTCATTCAATCTGGCCCATAATCATCCCCCAATATAGTTGGCTGATTTATTCATAACTCACTCTCCACCTCAAGCTGGTGTGTGGTGATGGTGCAGATTGGCTGCCATCCATCACCCAGGTGGGTGCTGTACACTGGTTAGTGAGGTCCCCCTTTCACTGTAATGTGAATGTGAAGCGACCTTGGGTATTGAGAAAGGCGCTATATAAATGTAACTTTGTTCGTTTGTTCTTCTACTACCCCAAATCAGAAAAAGTTGGGACAATATGAAAAAAGCAAAAACAAAAACAAAAAACCGCAGTGGTCCTTACATTTACTTTGAATTCTATTTCATTCCAGACAGTATAAAATCAAGATATTTTATGTTTTTTGTGGTCAACTTCATTTCATTTGTTAATATACATCCATTTCTGCATTTAAGTCCTGTCCAAAAAAAGTTGAGATGCTAAAGCAATTACCACTTTGTAATGCTGCCATACCTAAGACGTTTTGGCATTGAGGATACCCAGCAATGAAACGTTTCAGGTGTTATTTTGTCCCATTCTTCCTGTAAACATGTCTTAAGATGTGCAACAGTACAGGGTCATCGTTGTCGCATTTTCGTTTCAAAATTCTCCTCACATTCTCTCTTGGGGACTGGTCAGGACTGCAGGTGGGCAAGTCCAGTACCCGTACCGCCTTTTTCCACAGCCGTGCCTTTGTAATGTGTGCAGAATGTGGTTTTGCATTGTCATGTAGCGTCCCAGTGAAACAGACTGCATTAGTAAGTCAATGATTGTTTTGATGCCAGATCAGTCAATGAGGCAAGAGATCTCTCATAGCTCACCCCAACCCAGATGTATCTCCAACCTCTTCCCAAGATGCCCCATCATGCAGCAATACGAGTTCCCAAGCTCAAAGTTCGAACATAGCTGCACATATAATCGATGCAATTTCCAACCGCTCATTCATGAGATGACCATGAGTTCATCCCACACCTATTCAAAATCCTTTTCTTTCAATACCGTCACTCACTAGAGTGCCCAACGTAGAACCAAAGAGTCATGTTCAGTCACTTCCCAGCAGCTGACACTCACATATATGAATAGATATGATTTATCCAAGCAGGCATGCATCCATCATGGTTGTCCATCTCCTTTTGTGGACATTGGCAGTTCCAGTACAATCCCCTGCAACCCTTAGTGTCTAGTTGTGGAAAAACACCCATGTTCCATTTGAATCACTAAATGTGTCCATGTTCCCGGTGGGCCGGTCCACTTTTATGTCTCTTTTGGGCCGGTTGAATGGAGAAAATGTTTTGACAATTATTTTGATCTGTATTAAAATATACGTTCTCCATTCATCTGGCACTGCAGCCCCAACATCACTGTAAACCTCATTCTACTATCTAGCTTACCATTCAGGGAGTTCTCCCCTCCCAAATGTTTGAGTTGGTATGGCCCATGAATCGTCTTTTGCACAGCGGTAGAATCAAGCAACAAAACAGAGGTGCCTGTCGGCAGTGTTGCCAACTTAGCGACTTTGTCGCTAGATGTAACGACTTTTCAGACCCCTTTCGCGATTTTTTTCTCAAAACGCGCCTAGCGACAAATCTAGCGACTTTTTTGTCAAACCTTTGTACAACATTGTTGTCAATATTGCCCCGTGAACGAGGCTTAAGCCCACGCATCTCTCCAGCTTTGCGTCCACAGTGACACTGTTGTGCTCATGCCACGTTCATGGTATGTCGTAAAGTCGGAAATTACGAGCTCCAACGTGGAAAAAATGACTTGAACGTGTGGTTGGGTTGAATTTTTTTGCTTGGAAACTCAGGCAGAAATTCAGTACTCTGATTTAGCTGACTTGATGTCATAAGAACTACAATTATAGCGTCCTCCGTCATGACTGCTGAAACAGTAATATTACAGGTGACATTTAATTACTTTTAACAAATTATTTACTTTTGTCTGTGATATGTTTTCATTCTTTATATATTAGTGAAGTTGCCAGCGTTATAGCAATAATAATAATAATAATAATTAAGCAATAATTGATATTGTCATTGAGTCCACTACAAATAGAAATACAATTATCTGAGACATTTTCCATCTTGCTTACCCACAGCAAGCAGCTGTATTCACTTATTAATGTGTTCCTTGTAAGACAAGAACAAAGCTCAAATACACTCTCCGGCCACTTTATTAGGTACACCTGTGCAATTGCTTGTTTATACAAATAG
>OMMV01022422.1:1142-12733 GCA_900302635.1 Chatrabus melanurus
AAAGGCTGAAAAAAAAAAAAAAAAAAAATTTTTTTACATTCAACAGTTTTACTTTCTTTGTGTCAAATCTGTTCATCTCTTTCTACTGGTGAAGGCAACATAGAACAAGTGACTCCATTGTCAAATATAAAAGTCAGAGAGCCTTTAGCTACCTGGAATGTATTCAGTGAGGCACTTCTAATGGTCAGAGGGGCCAAGCAAGTGCATCAAGCATCCAATCAAATTAAAAGAACAGAAACCTTTCCTCAACCCATTTGGTCACAGCTATTGCTTGTAATAACATACTGGGTAAAAGAGCATTACTGGCATGCCGAAGAAAGGAGAGAAAGAAAGAAAAAAAACCCAGCCCGTCCTCTTAACTGGGATTCTCCTAAACCAGTGATGTCATAGAGTACTACCCCTTTAAGGTCTGCCATCAACCCAAGTACTGAAAGAATGAATACTTCTCTTTAGAGTCGGGACGAGCTTTTAAAAAAACAAAAAAAACTAAAAATAAAAAATAAAAAAAACCCGAGAAAGAACATACACGCTGAATCAATGTAACAACAGTTAGGTACTGTTACTGTCAGATTATTTACAAACGGGCAAACTATCAGGAATGAATACAAGCAAATCTAATTAATGGAATTGCAGTCCAATATGAGGGAGTAAGAAAGAAGTACAATAAATAATCAAAACGCAAAACATTTTTTTGCATTTTTTTTTGTTTTAAATTAAGTTTCATTTTGACAAGGTGTAGTTGCAGAACAAGTCATTGAAGAATATATTAAACTGTGAAAAAAAAGGAAAAAACTGACAAAAACGTTTTCACAATCTTTAGATTAATATGGAAGATCATAATTTAACATAAAAGAAAATATATTCTATTGTTCATTATCCAGATAAATATAAAACAAAATTAACAAAAAATGCATATGATCACCAATAAATATGTTCTGATAAGTTAAATAAGCAGTGACAAGGAAACCTTGTGTCTGGAAAGTTTTCAAACAACAATAACCGTAATAATAACATTAATAAAAAATAATTATCAAATAAAGAAAGCAAAAAGGGATGCAATGAGTACAGAGTGCTCCTGGGAGCAGGTTCTACAGGTGGAAAAACGTAAAGTAAAATAGCTTGGAGAGCCAATCCCATCTAGTGGCAGGAGGAATGCTGGAATTCCCCGCTGCCTGCAGATCGGCACAGATGGGGGCAGGGTTGACAGGTGGGGCAAAGTCTTAAAGATGTAATGATCAGTTTTAGATATCAAGACTTCCTTCCCAAAGAGCCAGTGACCAGCAACAGGAGGATAAAACTCTGGTGGGGAACATAACCAACTTCCAGTTCAAAGTCCTTCCTGCAGACTCACCCACTCCACAATTACATAAGACGGGGCTTGAGAAGAACCGTGAGGGTGGGGAGGGGGTAAATGAGAAAGAACTAACGAACAAACAGTAGTCCATTCACCCTAAACACATGCAGAAACCGCCCCAGGCACTTTTTATTTTATTTTTTAAAATCTATTCATATCATTTCAGGGTCTGTTTTTTTTTTTTTTTCCTTTTGTCTCAAGTCAGTCTGTAAAAACGGCTGCAATGATCTTGTTACATTAGTGAGCACCCTCTAGCTAGCTCGGGGGGAAGTGGTATCGCTGGGGAGGGGTTGGGGGCTAGTGCAATGCACTCCCATTCCAAGGCCACTTGTAATGCTACACATTCAGGAACAAATGAAGAAAGAAAAACAAAAACAAGTGGCACCTGGCACGACAGTCAACTCTTGTTCGCATGATTCTCATTGTTCAATTTCCTCTCCTTTTTGGCACTATGACACATGGTGGGGTCTGTTTTAAAACTTGCAGCAAGTATTACCGGGGATGAGATTGGAAATTGATTTGAGTTCACACTGTCCTTACGATGCTAAGGAGGAACTAACACGTTGTCTTGAGGGGGGGGGGGAAGAGAGGAAATGGGGCAGAGGTAGAGGGGAGTGCCGTGTTCTTTGTGTCACTAAACGTAAAGTCACTGGTGGGTGCATAAAGTCTAGTCATCAGAGATTGAGAGGCGGCTGAAGATGGGAAGGCGGTGAGTGGTGTCCAGTATAGGGGACTCTGAACCACTCAGGCTGCCTCCAGAGCTGCTCTGGTAGCCTTCTTGGTCTGACAAAGAGTCTGGCGGACTGGATGGCGACTCGAACATGTGAGGGGACTCCAACATGGGTCTGAAATAGTAAGACGTGCTTGTTGGAGAGGGAGGTGCAGGGGTGTTGGGCTCTGTGCCTACAGGGCCGGCGCTGAGGCTGGGCCCAAACAGGTTGGCCAGCTCCTGGCTGGAATAGGTGAAGGGGTTACTGCTGGGCCAGTCGGGGACCTCATCGGGGAAGAACATGGGAGGAGGGGTGACAGAGGTGGGGCTGTCTCTCAGGCCACCTGAGCTAGAGAAGCCTGCAAAGCTATAGCTGTGCTGCAGCCGCGGTCTCTCCATCTTGTTGGAAGAGTTTAGAGGGGAGGACTGTTGAGGAGGTCCACGACGCTCCTCTGCATTGTGGATGAAATGGCAACGAGGCCCGTATGGGCAGAAACCAATGGTGTGGAAGGTGCGGCACAGCTCAGTTTTGTATTTGGGATGGCGGCTCAGGCTGCGCAGTTCATGGATTCCATGAGCAAACTGGCATTTGTCACCATACTTGCAGGCACCGTTCTCCTCAAAAGGCCTGCAAAGCTCCGTCTTGTAACGGCTGGAGTTGACTTGGCTGCTGCCGCCAGTGGGACTGGCAGGACCCAGGCATTTATTTAGGAGCCTCTCGCCCGTCTCGGAGAAAGAGCGGTCTCGCAGGCGGTTCTCCTTGTTGCTGCTGGCATTGCCAACCCCTGAGATGATTGAGGAGTGGTCTGCTGCCTTCAGAGTGTTCAGAAACTGGTTCTGGCTGAACTTTGTGCTGCTGACAGAGTGCCGCCGCTGGTACACACCTCCCACTGAGGGAGACCCAACCGCCTTCCTGTCCAGCAGGACTCCGGCAGGGTTGGAGATGGCCATGTTGTTGCCAGTGCAAGGGACAGACATGGGATGGGGGGCACCCAGGTTGTTGTTATAGCTGAGCAATTTGTTGTTCTGCAAAGACAGAGAACACGTTATCACCAATTGTTCAACAAATACTCAAGTCTGACAGACTTTGTAGTCTCGGATACATAATAAAAAAAAAATTAAAAAAAAAGGGCTGGAGGAGTGGGGGTAAAATCCACAAGCTCCTCTTGCATGACTGTGTTCTTTTTGGCTCTAAGCGGATACAGGCCTATAGAACAGCAGCTGGTTTGGCAAGTTGCCCTGTTCAGGAATGTGTGCCTGTTTAGTAAATGGAGCACACCAGAGAGTAATGGGCTCCAAAGAAGCTCCATCATTTAAACGATAATCAAAGTGTTGCGCATGCTTCTGAACTACAAGGAACGAGAACCTGGGTTAAAGCAAAACTACTGCAAAGCGCCTGTTGAATCCCAGATCAATATATGCTACCAGTCAAAAGCACAGAATATATATTTTACAAGAAAGCTAATCGCGAAAACAGCATCGTTACAAACTGGACGCAGCATTACGACTTTAAGATAGATGGCACTTTGAGATAGGAGCGGTTTTACTGGTAGTTAAAAGCAGACAAGTCTGATCAATGATTAGCAAGCATGTGATTGCTTTGTGGCGAGCATTAAAAGTGGCGCAAAAACTGCTCCTCCTTAAACAAAGACTACTTCCAACAGCTCTTCAAGTATATTTAAAGGCGTTTTCACATCGATTCAACACCGCAAACGATCAGTAAATAAATTCGTTTTAACGCAGCTTGATGTGGCACATATTGGAATATCAAAATGCGCAACTTTTACCAACAAGCTTCCTCACGTTTCCGAGACACATGTGGAACATAAACAAGCGCCACTAAGGAAATAATACACCGCCCAGCGAACAGGCGACGGGAAACGAGGCTTAAAACAACTTTTAAAAACGCAAAAAAACTAAAAAGTTTTTTTTAGTGCTACAGGCCGCGCAGAGCTGCTCGTCATTCCTCCACAGCGGCTAACCCGCTGCTAACTGGCTAACGAGAAAACAAACAAAAACAAAAAACTTTTTAAAAGTTACCTTGTTCATGACTTCGAAGTCGAAAAAAGGCGACACCACGGCTGTGGTCATCTTTACAGCGACCAGAGTTGACTGAAGGTTAGTGAAGAGAAAGTGTTGCGCTGGTTCGAAAGTTGCGCAGCTCTGCGGAGTTTGTATTTTTGACCCTACAAAACTCCCCCTGTGGCCCGCGCCAGCCCCGACATTTGCTTTATCCTCTGCAGGAGGAGCCTGACGGGAGAGGCGTAACTAAAAAAAAAAACTTTTTTCCCCCCCCCTTCCCTCCTCTGCGCCGACAAACTTACACTTTGTCACTTCGTGCTCAGTTCGCTCACTGCTGCTTGCAACGTGAATGTTAAGCAGCGGAAGACTTTATTATTATTTTACGAGGACTAAACTGCGTCGACTTTTATATTTAATACTGAGCCAGTGTGGAAAGTTTAGCAGCAAAAAAAAGAAAGAAGAAGAAGTGTGTTGCCAGATATGACGGCAGAAACAAGCAACGGCGAAAACGAGGCCAAAAGAATTGTTTTTCCAAAATAAACTAATTTTTGTATTCTATTTTTCATTTCTCCATGAATATATACACGCCAATACATAATGTGGAAAGGTTCATGTACATTTAATGTAACAAAAACTTTTAAAAAATGACACCCTTTTCTCTATTTATTTATTTGACCTCCAGTATTGAAGAAGTACAATATCGCATAACAATTGTACGAAACATAAAACACCAAGATACGTGAATATCAAACGGATAAATACACCATAAAAGTTGATTAAAAACGGGTTAAAAGGTTAACATATAAATATTCGTTTTTATATTTATAAATAAAAATAAGTGAAATATGTGACCACTTGCCACACAATTTTTAGGCGGTTTAATCAAGTTTTTATCCATCTTTCGTTTAGTTTTCACTGACATTTGTCTTTGTGTCGTCATGCACCAGGTAGCACACCTGTAAATAAATCAATATTTTTGTTCTTGTTTGTTTGTTTACTTGTTTGGTTCTTTTTTCCTGAAAAAGAAATTTGTATCTTGACAAATGGTTGATTTCTTTAATCAACTCACATTTGAATGTTGATGGAATAGGAACGTTTGGACATATAAAATATGATTTTCTGTCGACCCACTGATGTGGAATAATAAAACAAGAAACACATTTTTTTTTTAATCACAAGCAATTTACATGCTAGTGCGCTGACTGTATGTCGCCATGAACGTTTCGAAAAAGTTTCGAAACAGTTGGCGACATAATGAGGCCCCATATCGGGGCGGCACGAAACTGAGGAATTCAAGGAATACTAAGGAATACAGATTATATAATATGTAAACGGTACTAATATCACCCTAAAAACAATTTAGTTGACCACCAGTGCAATCCTGGTAAGTTTCAAGAGGTTTAATCATGTATTTCGAGTGTATTTTGCTACATTTATCACGCCCAGCGCGTGCGTCATCTGGTGAGTGCCACTCGCACTGACGCTAACGTTATGTGTGCAGGATAAAGTCCAAAATACAGCTACCATCAAGTTCCTTCCCGCTAAAATCACTTATAGACGATATATAACATTTATTAGAGACCTGAATGTAACGTATCATGCGTTTAAACCTTGTATTTATCATTATTCCGGTAGTATTCCTTGTATTCCGGTATATCATGGACCCGCCATATAGCATAGAACGGGATGTCTTTCTTTTGATATGGACTCCAGAAAAATGTTCCAAAACACAGGTGTTGCAAAGGTTTCAAAACGTTCCCTACCAGTGTGTCGAGTTTGCCATCACTAATTTGTAGTACCGAGGTTTAGGTATCATTGCCAGCCACACAGTCTATCCATTCTTTAATTACTAATTTGTAGTACCGAGGTTTAGGTATCATTGCCAGCCACACAGTCTATCCATTCTTTAATTACTAATTTGTAGTACCGAGGTTTAGGTATCATTGCCAGCCACACAGTCTATCCATTCTTTAATTTTGGTTGTACTTTCCCTTTCTATTGTATATTTCGTCCCATGTTATCACATGTTTCTCCCTGCAGTTGCTATCTTAACTTGTTTGCTGATACTCACGTGAAGGCGGGTGCTGGTGGGAATGGCGCAATAATGAGCGCACAACGTACTGTTCAACAGGACATGTAAACTGAGCCACAGCTGTTCTTAATTTTCCATAATACATCCAGCATTCACTAACCATCCAGCAGGGGTCAGACACATCTATGAGATATTCCATGGGCAAACCAAAGTTGCTTTTTTAGTTGATCTGGTGCATGAACTTTAACCACCTCATGATGTGCTCTTTTAATTTGGCGAGGTACACAATCATAGCAGTTATTGTTTTTAAGGTGTGTACAAAAGCTAGGATGGACTAACTCACCCACTAATCTACATTTTTGTTGTAAAAGCCCAACGCTGTTACCAGCTCTGGGAAAAATTCTAGGATGCTTAAAACCTTTGAACAGTTAGATGAATGAATGAATGATTGAATCAGTCAATCAATCAATAACAACAACAACAACGACATTTTACAATTGTAGGAATTAAATAGAAGATGCACTCCAGAGAGCATATTTTTGCCAGAGGTGGGCAGTTACAATTTTGGCTTTTATACCGATCAGGTCTTTATGACATCATACAGGGTTGATGAGAACAATGGCAATGTTAATAAAGCATTAGAGAAAAGCAAAACCTATCTTTCAGTATCTATGAAACTGAAAAAAGAAATAAAAGAGGAAAGTCTGAGGCATATTCACTTAATGACCAAAATGTGTTCAATTATTCTTTCACCCAAGGGCTGTTTCTCCCCAACTTGTCATTGAATTTTTGGAGGTTTAGCATATGCAAACCAACAAAGAAGCACATGGACAGGGGTGATCACTTAACCCCCGGCCTCCTCTGTTGGCTGGCAGAGCCAATGAAATCGAGCAATTGCCACATTGTTTGCACAAGTTTGGTATTTTTCCACCCAAATATCAACAAATCCGTGTTGGCATTCATTTTACAAGTCAAAAAGAGGTAATACAGCAACTAACTAACTAACTAACTTTCTTTCAAAGAAAATTTGTGCTAATACTAATGTTAATGTGTGTGATTGTCATATGGGAAATTTGATAACTTAGACAGAATTTAGTCATTATTATTTGGATGTAGACCCAAATCCAAAAAAGCGACTGCACTGTGGAAAACAAAATCTTGGAGCAGAGACTTCACAAAAAAGAAGCCCAAAGCTGTTCCTACAAAGCAGACCTGGCAACCCTGCTTAGCATTGACTTATGCAAGTGCTTGAGTTAGTTTAGCATAAGATTAACTCAATTTAAATATCCCTTTTTAATTTAAATGTGGAAAGTAAATGTAGTCAATTAATAATGAATGAAGTGCAACAATGCAGTCCTGCAGTAAATTCGACATTTGTTACAATGGTAAATGTGTGTAGACTACTTTTTCAGTTGATTTATATACCACATGACACTACCTTATATTTAAATGCTACTTCATAATTTTTAAGTTTTTTATATTTTTGACAACCCATGAGGGTGCAAAAGTATTAGAATTACATTGCACTACTAGAAGAGTACTCATTAGAGTCCATACCTCCATCCAAGGCCAAATGTACCACCTTACAGTGATTTAAAAAAAAAAAAAGTAAAAATTAGTGGCTGAGCACATAATGTGGAGTCGTGCAAAATATAATGGCGCCTATTCCATTACAGCCTCCAATTTTCCACAGGTTTTGTGAAAGGCACTTTATTCTATTAGTAAAATGCCTGTTTGCACAACAAGAACAACCAAAAGTTAATTTTCTGCTTTGGCTCCTTTATTGGGGTCCAATCCTCAATATAATGTTATCTCTTCCCGGCCAGGCCCACCTTTAATACAATTTGGTGCGTTAGTATGTCTTTTTTGTTAAATGTCTTTTTTGTTTTTGTTTTGTTTTAGCTGTCCAGCTCCACCCCATATTAGGAGCCGCCCTCAAATTTCGTTGAGGATTACTACAATGACAATAAACCTATTCTTATCCTTATCCTTAACTTGTCTATGTAATATCCCATAGATGTGTGCGCCGCCCCTCACTTGTCAGCTAATGAGCGGCCTTAAGTTAGCGACCATAGGGAGAAACATGATGCCCCATACGTGGGCAAATACGAGACGAAATGTATAACAGATCTGGAACGTAAAACTGGAATTTAAGAATAGCTAGAATGCGTGGCTGTGGATTTGTACTGCAAATTAGTGATGGCGAACTCAAAACACTGCCTTGAAATATTTTGAAACCTTTGAAATACCCGTGTTTTGAAAATTGTTCCGAAGTCCGAATGAAAAGGAAGAAATCACAATAAGCACAGAAGTATACAACAGAACAGGAAAATAACACCAGAATTAAAGAATGGATAGAACGCGTGGCTTGGCATTGTGCCAAAACGTTTTGTGAGTACTGTATTGCACTTTAGTGATGACTAATTCAAAACACTGCTTCCATAGGTTTTGAATCCTTTGAAACACTCGTGTTTCGAACACGGCTACAGTCAGCGCAGGGTCTGTACGTGCACAAGCATGTACGTTGCTCGTAACTCAATGGATTTGCCTCTTTTTCTGGATCCGCCCCAAATTCATTGGTGTCTATTCCCTGGATCAGGATATGCTCAAACTTTTTCACTGCATTTCATGAGAATCAGCTCATTAGTTTTAGGGTAATAAATCAACAAATAGACGTGTGCAAAAAACAATCTCTTTAATGGAGGTAATGATGGAGCACCACAGACTCCTGAACCAAGACACCTGACACAGACTCATCAACTGAAGCGTGTTAAGGTAGTTTTTTTATTGCAGGATTGTCATATCACACTCTGAGTGTAGTTTATACCCGTTCATGGCAAAACTAGGCTGCATGATTTTTTTTTTTCCAGACCAGTGATTATATAATAATCCCATTTGTCAAGAGTATACAAGTTATTTCTTCAGCTACTTCCAGGTCTGGTGCCAAAGCAGTGTGTGGTTGTTTACTGGGTGGTGCTCTGCACTATCCTCAGGGTTCAGCTTTGTCTACTACTCTGTAATTAATTTACTCTTAATTGCTGGACTGTAACATCACTTGTGGGACTTTCCAGTGAATTCAGGCAGCCAGGAGTTTTAACACTTTCCTGACCACAGTTATGACAGGTAATAATATTTCCACGCTGAATATGTGCACGGATGTGTTTGTCATTCCATCGGATAAGCGATAACCCGATACGTCGGTGACCTCACCCGATTAAAGCACAGCCAGTCACAATGAGGCGGCTCGCAGCTACGTATGAAAGAGCTGAGCGGCAGAGTGAAACCTATACAAATCTATTGTGGCCCATCTTCTCTAAATCCACGACAGAGCAGCCACCGGCCATGTGCAGAGTCAATGTCAGGGTTGGGTTGCAGTGGAAGAGAAGAAGGAAAAGAAGGCAGGGCTGGGAGAAGAAAAGGAACTATTAACAAAAAAAAAAAGTTGGAGGAGGGGATGGCGTGAGGGGGCGATTTATGGGAGACGTTTATTACTACACAGCACTGCCCTGGGGAGGTGAGGGAAGTGGGGTGGGGAGGGCGAGAGGCAAAACATTCCCTTTCCCCTTCCTCTTCTTTCCCTGCGCTGGAGCCACACAGGGGGCGGAGAGATTTGTCTCAGTCCTAGCAGCTGCGAAAGAGGCCTTGGAAGTTGTTTTTGCACCGAAATGCTGATTTTCAAAACTCGTAAAAGAGCAGTCGGCTGCTGCGTATCTTCATTTGGCGCTCACTCATTGTTTTAGTGGTTGCCCTTTACACTGTCGTCTTCGCCGTGCCTTAATTAAAGCAAATGGACTTATAACTTTACACAACACTGACTTATTATGAGCCATAAGACAGCCAGTAAGCGCAGAGCGAGGGCGTGCGTTTTAACATAAAAAGAGTTTTACGAGCATTGGCTGTGTGGAGTAATCTCCCCCCGGAGTGTTTTCACAGACGACAGGGCGGGACGACAGACTCGCTGGAAATCACGTCTGCAGTTCAAAGGCCCTGTCGCTGATTGATTAAGTGGATCAGATCGATTGTGTCCCTCGGAGGAAAACTGCAGCAGGGAAGTAGGCGGGGAATCACAGCAATTTTCAGCAACACAAAAACGTCAAGCTGGCGTGAAATGACCGAAAGAAGTCAGAGTATGTCAGACATTATGCAGAAACAAAGACAGACTTTATGTCAGTACAGTCAGCACAGTTCGAGAAGGGAATCTGTCAAAGGTCAGCAGGATTCATCCGTGCTGGACGCTGGCCTTAAAAAGCTGGAGTTGTTTGCTTTAACACTCTGGCGTATCATGCCTGCTTGATATAGTACCGCTCAGTTATCCTTCCAGGTCAAGGAGGAGGCACCTGTTTCCTGCCCACAAAAAGTAATGCCGCTGTCTCTCGGGGACAATGTCAGATGTGTTCCTGTTTTAAAGATGCACTAAACCTCGTTAACAAAACGCAAACCCGACAGCGACACGGTGCCCTGTAGAAGTATGTATATTCTTTTAACGTAAACGTGCACAGTAAAGGTTTGCTTCCTTTGCTTAATTTTCACCAGTGGAAAGAATACTGAAATTCCAGTGGAAGTATTATTGCATTACTGACTACACAATTACAAATAAAAGTACCGGTGTTAAAAAAAAAATACTATAAGTAAAACAAACTATGTAAAAGTTCAAAGTATTCTTCTCAAAATCTACTCGGTGTATTAGTTAGTTTTTAAGTGATGATGTTTAATGTATTCTCAGTATAGTAGGTATTCCAAAGTTCTTTTCCCTCATAAATATGGTGGCCGTGAGAGGCCACTTTCACTGACTTCTACTATTTAGTGCACTGCAAATAAAATAATAAAATGTGAAAATATAGCTAGCTTAAGAGTAAAAGCATCAATAAAGTAAATGGTCTGTATTTCTATAGCATTTGCTATCTTATACAGACGCTCAAACCGCTTTACAATGATGCCTCACATTCACACACACACCAATGTCAGCGTGCTACCATTCAAGGCGCTCAACTGCACACCAGGAGCAACTTGGGGATTAAGGACCTTGTCCAAGAGACCTTGGTGATTTTCCTGTCTGGCGGAGAATGCTGCCGCTTTAACCTATAGATTAGCATCGCCCCCAGTAAATAAATAGACTTACTCAGCTCTGCCGACCAGGTAGCGATAAAGCTAATAGAGCGCCCTGACGCACTGAACAGAAAAGAGTAAGGCTGATATCTCATTGAGAGACGACTGTTTGGCGACTGTGACAAATGAATTTTTAGACGACTGCTAGACAAATTTGGCCAAGTTTTTGGTGACATTGGGGTGACATATTTGCAACTTTTTGATGACTGTTTAACGAATTAGATGACCACTGGGCGTCTTATTGAAGAATATTTGATGAGTATTCGCTAAACGGCCTTATGTCTGTCGTCCTCAATTCGTTAATGGCTAACGATCGGCGACCACATTTCAGCCATGATCCGACCTTGTAGCAAATGAAGCGAACCAGG
>OMMV01022481.1:1215-14013 GCA_900302635.1 Chatrabus melanurus
GGCTCCAAAGCGGTGGCCGACCGCTACGCCGTCTTCTGGAACCGGACCAACACGAGGTGAGTGCCTTCACAGCGAACGCGGATAGCGCACACAATCCGGGGGCTGTCGGTGTTTCTCCTCCGCAGTGAAGGCATGATGCCAGTGGGTACAGGTTAAAAAACAAACAAAAACAAGAAACAAACAAAACGAATTTAAAAATAACAGCGCATCCGCTAATTAAACCGTGCGCCATAGCGCTTCGTCTCCCGCTGTTCCATCGTTTTACGCAAAATCAGTAACACTCAGGTATTAATGAGAATTATTCTGCTGCAGCTCCACTGACAGAGCTGGAAAAACACACTGTGGTGTTTGTCTCACATCAACACCATCCAGTCCTGGACAATCTCAACACCAAACTGTTCCGCGTCACCACAAATTCAAGTCACTTTACGTGCTGAATTGTTTGCGCTGCTGGACTCGCTGTGTTCATTTAGAAGTTTTTGAGAGGCCCGCAGACAGGCCAGAAGGCGTACGACCCGAGTCCAAATCAGAGAGGAAAACTGGACATGTTTATGGGTTTGGAATACCGGAATAAATGCGCGCATAAAGTTTGAAATATTGCAATGATCAAAAATGTAATTTACAAGGACACGCATTTGCCTCAGCACAACTGTGTGATTTTTGAATATTAATCAAATAGAAAATGTTAAATTCACTTCTCAGTATCATAAATGTATTGCAAAAAACCCCAAAACAAAACAAACAAACCAAAAACAGGAACAATCTTATGATTTTGACTGTAAAGTATTTTTGGGTTTATGGGTTTTAGAGCAGAAAGAAGTATTCTGAACTTTTTTATGAAGTTTGACCATCAGTTTTTATGTAAAGAATGACTTTACAAATGCATTCAGTATGGCCAAGTTCAGATATACTACAATTCTGTGTATATATATAATATATAACATTTCAAGCACACCATTTCAATATCAAATCTAAGGAAAAAGTTTTAGAGCACAAATGTTAAATTTATTTACTCAAATAAACCCTACACAATGCATTAAATAGCAACAGTGGATCAATTTCCTTCAGTATTTCATTCCACCAAGTGTAGTTGGGGCCTTAATCTAAAAAAAAAAATCTACTTTCAACTTTCTGCATTCACAACTTTTGAAAACTTTTATTCACTCTAACATGCAGCAGCCCATCTCAGCAGTTATTTTACAAAAAAAATAAGTCTTTCTAAAAAAATTCTAACTACTTGCATAAAGATGAGTGAAGATGAGTTGTTTGGCCTGCATAACTTTAATGTTCCAAATCACTTTTCAAAAACGGAGCATTCAAGTAGTTGTGAATGTTGCAGACTATTCAGGGTTAATTTGCGTTAATAATAAAAATACAAGTGTGTCTCATTGTGGAGCGTAATAAGGCCACACTGCAGATGTGTATGTGCCGTGAATTATAATGTTATGTGCTCTCAGACGGGCCACACTGAAGAGTTTTTTTCCCCCTTCAGTTAAATTAAAAGTTTGTCAGATTTAATAGAGAGCACAGAGTTTTTGTCCGCTGGCCTCGAGTCAACATCAATGTGTTTAAACTGCCTAATTTTGTAATAAAATGCCACACCGAGGGCACTGCACTGTCCCAGGCTGCTGGTGGAGGTCAAACTGCCAGCAGTCCTCATCTTGGCCTCCAAGTGTGCACACAGCCGTTAATAGCACATGTTGAATTTAGTGCACAACTGTTTAGATTCAGTTTGAAGTTTGGGAAAACAAGATTTATAGCTTGAGGTAATTAGCGGTCAGGGGTACAAACGGAGGACTGACCCTGAAGTCTGGGCTGGTAGAGCGCCGGGTGTAGATTCTCGGCACGATACTCCGAGGTGTTTGTCAGCCATCCAGCCTACCCAGACTATTTATTTATGTGAGGCTTTCTCCAACAGAAACGAACACTATTAGAGTTTAATCCTGATTTGATGTGGATGTGTGATAACTATCATTGGCCTCCATCAAAAAATAAAAAAAGTTTGACTTGACTGGCCGCTCAGTTAACTTGATATCTTCCAGATGTGCTGACAAGCGTTCATAGTTTCAGCAAAGGAAAAAGGTGCAACTGCCAAAAATAAGTCAACCTACAGAGTCCTGTCAGATCAAACCTGCTAAAGGAGCGCGTAAACAACCCTGTGATCCGCTGCGTGCATTTTTCTCTTATTGGGCCGTGTCAAATCCGAGAAATAGTTAGTTTCCTGATCCTCAACTGTTTCTGAAGCTCTGAATGGCCTGCAGAAAGGAAACAGGTTTCACCGAGGGTGTAATGCCGCTAACACCAGCCACTTCGTGCTACTTACTCCAAATCGAGTTTGTTTGACTCTCACTCCTGCAGAGCTGAAAGGTAACATTACAGCTCACAGGAGATGGAGAGATAGCAAAGCTGTTTTATTGATGAGCCGCTTAATAAATATCGAGTCCCTTTCTTCATGCATTACTGTAGAGAGCGCAGCAGAGTGAGCGGTCTGGAAGTACGGTGGCCGTGCACGGCCTGGGCAGGCAGTGAGCGAGGATTACGCGTTACTTCTCAGTGGCACTAAATTTATGTTTGTCTCATATTCTGTGGTAATGTAAAGGGAAATTCCGGTGTTTTTCTTCCAGCGCATTTTTGTTGGTGTTTGAATGCAGTTGTGCTACATTTTACCGCCACTTTTTTTTTTTTGAACCATTTATTTTGCACAGTGTGCAAATTATCTTTCCACACACTTGAAATGCACAAACGACACAATCTTTCACAGAAAATATGGAGCTGCAGTTTGTCACAAAAATTAGTTTGTGTCAAAGTTGGGTATATTTTTAACGTAAATTTTTTGCACACAATAAAATGACAAATTAAACTTTTTTTTTCTTTTTTGGCAAAAGAAATCAAGAACAGGTTATGTTGAAACTTTGCCACGTCTACATTCTTCAGTGTGGTACATCTAGACAAACTAAAAATATGTATGAAAAAATGATTATGAGAAAATGAAATTGTCAAAAAAATTTTGGGATTCTGTATGTAAATATGTGAAAAAGTTATAATTGATTGAATGAGTGTCCTACGCTGCTGTTTAAGTTATATTAGACCAAATACACTTTTACAGCCGAGGTCATTAACTCTAAAATTTTGCACAGATAACCTCAAGATATTTTTTTTAAATATTCACCCAAAGTTGAAAGATTGAATTTTTATTAGTGTCTCACTGATCAGACTCCAAGCAATGAACACATCATCACTGAATCTGTGGTGATCAGTGTTAGCGGCTCGGCAACCGTTTTTGTGGTGCGGTTGTATTTTTGAGGACTTTTGGCGTTTTGGTTTCTGAGAGCAGCAAATAAATAGTTTTATTGTTCTGACAAACATCATCGTCCGTCTCTGTTTACCCGTCCCTGTCTTGCTAATAAAATCCCATGTGTTCCCACTGGAGCCAAATTTACACGCTCAATATTTTGGCTTATTTTAATGGGTGGTTTGGAGACGTCCAATATATTCTAGAAGTTTTATTTGTCCTTAGGAAGCTTGTTGTTTGCCGTCTCGTCCGCTGTATTTGCTTGTGATTAGTTATTGTACTGTGGGGATGGGCAGTGGCTCTAACGATGTCTCAGCTGTGCCGCCGTACAGACGGCCGCTCTCTGCACTTTCTTCCTCCCCTTATCCCTCTTTGCCTTCCTCCCTCGTTGCCTCTCAGCACTCTGCCTCGCTCTGCCCCTCCCTCTATCTGAGCTCGCCGGGCCCAGAAAATGAATGAATACAATTAGATATTTTGGGAGTCTCTCCACGGTTGACAGCGGGGGAAAGACGCGCAGAGGTCAGGCACAATCTGAGGGGAGCACAGGGAGAGGTCACGCGCATACGGCGAGGAATAACGAAGCAGAAAGTTGGCCGGCGAATGACAAACTTGCAGCTGGGGCGCTCTGTGAAATGGAGGGTGTTATTAACATAAGCAGTTTGATGTGCTTGTGGTCGTGCAAATTGCTCAAGGTGATTTTTATTTGGCTGCGTAATATTTAGCTCAACAAATGGCTTTGAAACCTTTTTTTTTAATAACATGTTGTCTTGTGTTGTACAGCTTAAATTGTTATTGTGTCTAATTGCATTTTTTTGGAACAGAAAACGATTTCAGAGATGAGCTTTTCTTCATGTCTTTGTACCTATTTTTCTTTACGAGTGCGCATGTCTGCACGCTGTATAATAAATAAACATGAGGTCATGTTGGGCTCATTTTCTGTCTTCCAGACTCATTGATACCAGAATGATTACGTTTTTCTCTTGAACCTTTCATGATGTGTCAAAGTCTAGCTGGACACGAATAAACGTTTTGTCACTATGTGTCTGTGAGCGTTGTTTGTCCACCGGGTTTAATTGTTTGTTTCTCTATCGCCATGAAGTCTAACATCTGTATGTATAACACATTCTGCAAAAGTTTCAGCTTTAACTTGCAAATCCTGCGTTTTGAAGTCTCCTTTATTTTGGGTTTGACTCGTAGTTTCGGTTCCTCTGACAGAGAACCGTCACCGTCTTTTCGTCTCTCTGACTGATGGCTGATTAGTTCTTGTTTCTGACCTCTTGTTGTTTCCATGCCTGTGGCGTTGGGAAGCCACCATCCAATCTGCTGGGGCCGACCGACTACGTGACACCAAAGAAAGCGCGACGTAGGATGTAGAAAAATATACCCAGGATTTTGCAGAAAATTGGCAAACTGTACTGAAGATGTCTGATGGAACTGTGTAATTCTTTTATTTGGCTTAAATGGCATTCTGTGTTTTCTCATCAGACCTGTAAATGCACTTTCCATCTAAATTAGACTTTTTTCTATTAACTAGAAAATGAGCCCAGCAGGCAGTAGTCAATGCTTAGTGAGCAGCTGTTTGTCAGTGCTGAGTGGAAGAGAGGGAGGTCTGTCGGCCGTAACCCTTATGGAGATGCTGTCCGGCGGCCAGAGACCGCCCTGTCACTGTAGGGTGGGGGGGCAATGCCTGCTTGGATATGCTAATCGTACATTAGTAACAACAGGATGGTGATACAAAATCGTACTTGAGTTTGTGTTGTGACTCCTACATGAGGCCCGTTCTTATCTCCGGTTTCCGTAGCATGAAGCGAATGAGAGTCTGTTACCCCCCCGGATGGGATGCCAGTCCAATGCAGGTTACTTCCCCAACCAAGGGCAGACTGAGATAATGCAGACCAAGTGTCTTGTCCAAGGACACAGCATGAATGGGATTCGAACCCAGGTTTACATATCGGCAGACCAGCTTCTTATCCACTGAGCTACCTGCTCTACAACTCATATTTTTGCAATAATACTTTTTAGGGATGTCCTGATCATGTTTTCTTGCACAGATGCAATTTATACTAAGTATCTGCCAATACAGAATCCCAACCCCATACTTGTTTTCCTAGATATTACACATTCGAGTCAATCCAGTGTGTATGCTTGACAAATGAAAAGCTCTGCAATGCATTAAGAAAAAAATACCTTCAGTTCAAGATGCAACTTAATGGTTTAATTAATTAAATTAATTAATTAATTTTTACTAAATAAAAGTAACAAAAAAAACAAAAGTAGTAAGAAACAATTTTTTATATGGCTTGTATCAGTTCCACTTATTGCAGCATTGTAGTAGTAAAACTAGAACACTCAGAGTAATATTGATTGGGTAACATGGATGAAAGAGTAGTGGATGTGTTTATATGTCTTCAAAAGTGGCTCTTCACCGAAGGATGGGGATTGGGGGGGAGGAGGTGTCTTCCGACCCCTCACCCTTCTGGCTACGGGCCTGTAGAGTGCCTATTGACAAAAGGAAAACAGTCTATTTCTAACATAAGCCTGCCACTATTAACAAGTTTCTTTATTGATTAACATCCATCTATTTTCTGAACCCGCTTATTCCAGTCTATATGTGTTGGTCGCAGAGCCGACACATATAGACAAACACATTCACACTCCCACTCACACCTACGGTCAATGTAGAGTGACCAATTCACCTAACCTGCATGTCTTTGGAAGTGGGCGGAAGCTGGAGTACCTGGAGGGAATCCACACAAACACAGGGACAACATGCAAACTCCACGCAGAAAGGACCAGGTTGGAAACGAACCTGGGACCTTCTCGCTCTGAGGCAACAGTGGTAACCACTAAGCCACCGATTAACGTGAAGGTTCTTTTTAAGGATTGATTCATTTTGTCTGTAAAAATGTACCAAGTGACGGTAATTTACATTTCTTGCAGATCAAGGTGACAAATAATTTGTTTTGTCTGAGCAGTGGTCCAGATCCAAAAACGTTTCAATTAATTAGCACAAAACTGCTCAGAGAGCAGAGCTATGCCACGCCCACGTTTCAAAATATCAGGCACATGGAGAAAATGTTTCACGGGCTTTTAAACAGTCAAGTTCACTAACGATAATATATCTGAACTGATTTCTATAAAATTGGCCATTTTCCTGTGTGTTAGCATGGGGCCAGAAATTTGACCTGGACTTTTGATCCAATTCACCTAACCTAACCAAAGTCAAATCAATTCGTTCCATCCGTAGGCCCAATATACCTGCCAGGGTCGAGCAAAGTCAGATTAGGTGCTCTTGAGATATCTTGCTAACATGCATACAAAGATAATTACATGGACACCAAGGCGATCACAAGAGCGTATGTCTCTGGCGGCGGCGCTGAAAATGACTAAAAAAGATCAATGGTGCAAATCCTCAATAATAAGCAGATGGAGTCAAAATATCCTTATTTTCTATTGACTGACCGGTTGATTAATTGACTTTGAGGTCTAATAAATACATACAAAACTGCTGTGTGCACATTTCTAAACAGTTGATGCTATACATCTTTGCCTCAGTTGTGCTGATTTGTTTAGGCTTATGTATATTCATAAAAGATAAATAGGAGGGTAACAGGGTTACATTAGTCTTAATACCCTCGAAAATACCTTTGTTAATTAAATAATTAGGCTGTCCACCGAAGTGCAGGTTACTAATTCTTGTTATTTTGACAAAAATGGACAATATTGAACAGCAGTTTGAGTTCAGTTCCACATTTTCCTCTCTTGCCTGGGGAACCAGGTTTTCATTTTCAGCGTAATCACTCTGAGGTCAGCCGGAGTGCTGAAACCCGGCTATCAGCTGAGCGATCTGTTTCTTAGCCGTGGCGTTCTGAAGAACGTTCCATACAGCTGGACTTGGAAACAATAAAGTATTAAGCAGCAACATGTGCAAAGCTCTGTGCATTCTGTCGTGATTAGACTTACCGTTTCTATTCTCAGTGTGTTGTGTTTGCTTATCCAGGGCCTAATTTGTTCTTTATCCCGTCTGTTTCACTCAAAAGCTCTAAGTTGTGGAAAGTGTTTCCCCTCCCTACTCTTTCTTTATTTTCCTTAAAGTGACTTTGCGCTAACACAGAGCTGATGTGGGAGCGGATCTGGCAGTCCAAGGTTTTATCTTTACCATGAGCAACCGAGCCAGAGATCTGTAGATATTAGCGAACAAGAACACAGCGGACAGAGAAAGAAAGAAACGCTGTGTAACCTGAAAGAAAGGAGGGGGGGGATGTAGTCAGGTTACAATATGCGCCGCATTTAAACCGCAAAGTTGCAGAAAAGCTGAACAGCTTCATTCTAAAAACCCAGAAAAAGCGATTTGCAGGAATGTAGTTTTGTTGTCGATCTGATTCAAATTGCAAGTGGTGGAATAATTGCGCTATTTTGTGATGCAGTTTCTCAATCGTGGCTGAAAATGGCGCTACTGCATCCTTCTTCCCCTGTGTGTAAGATGGAGGCTTAAAAGCAGCCGTTAATGCAGTAACGCCCGAGTGATCTATCACCCCTGACCAGACGGGGGCGCTACTGAGAGACGTCTGACAGCCTGTTGTGCCCTCTGCTCTCAGTTCGGGCATTTCCAGTGTTCATCTGAAGTGAAGGTGCCGCGCGCTCGATTTGGACGGGCTCCTTCTGTTTTGGTTATTTACCGTCAAAGTCGCGTTGCATTCAAAGTCACATCAGAACGTAACGGCAAAAAGCAGGATTTCAACAAAATATTTTTGTGTATTTCTGTCATCGTTCCACTGGAAAATTTGAGCGATTGAGACTGTTCATGGTTTGTTTTTTTTTTTCCTTTCCAGACACTTTTTCCACAGATAATTCCTTTCATGGCAGACTGGCTTCGGACATTTTCGCTGCCGTTTTCCTTATTTAACTTGGGAGGGCTGCGGGGGAGTGACTGCATGTTTTTCTTGCTGGGCAGCAGTGTGGAGAATAGATCCCAGAAGAGAACACATCTCCATCGTGTGAATAAAGACCTAATTGACGGGCTGTAGCCAGTTGTAAATGACTCGTGAGGTCATTCGTCTTCACGGACAGACTGAGACGCAGCGAGCGCCACTGTGGGACAGTGACGTGCGGTCAGCTGCCGCTTTGGATTTGACACGTTTGAGCCATTTATTTCCAAATCTGTGTGTCATAAAATACAAATTATGCATCAGAAAATGTCGCTTTGAGTCAGCGAAGCCGTTATCATCTCACCTGCACGCGCACACACCTTCTCATTAGACATTTCTTTTTCTCCGTCTGCGCGGTTCTTAAAAACTATGTGCATGTGTGAACGGACTCATTGATTCTCCGGTATGGACGTCTGTCCGTATGTGTCGCTGAACACAAATATAAATAAAAACTCAAACAAGCTTGCTTTCACGTTGTTCACTCCACCGCCGCCAAGAATGAGCTACCTGCATTAACCCGTTTAAAATGACAGTACAGAAAAATACTAGTAGCCAACCCCCCCCCCCCCCCAAAATAAAGCCGGGCTGTGAGACTGAAAGGCAGCCATTGTTCTGCTCTGTCTGTCCACTCCACGTAGCCAAGGCTGCAAGTAATGCACGCGCTTTAAACGGAGGGAGGGGAAAAAAGAAGGAGAGGAGTGAGGGAGAATGGTGTGAATGATGCCCAGAGAGGGAGAGCGCACAGCTGAGGTTGTACGGCGCTTTTGGACAGAAAAAGGAGAAGGAGGAGGCGATTAGTGCATGAGCCAGACACGAGGGGAGAGGCATGTTGTAACCAGGGGAGACGCAGGAGAGATGGCGGTTTCCCTCACTTCCAATCACCTTTATTCATCCTCATTGGCCTCTCCCTCTGCACCACCGGCCCCCTGTCTCCCCCGTCCAGTTGGTCAGACTCTACTCTCTTTGTCTGTCGTGTCCAATGTTTGACTGAGCTTAGCTGATGGTGGATGGTGGTGGGGATCCTCCAGGGGACCGTCTGTACGTGCTCAGCCAGAGGAGGTGTTATGTCTGTGGTGTGGCTTTAGTAGGGGTGTAACAATGCATCGATCTGGAATGATGTATTGATTCAACAATCAATGATCCAATATAATCGATGCAGCGCAAAATCATCGATCCTTATCATCATGCCTTTATTTTGAAAATTTTGTGGCATATCTGTGTCACCATTTCTGCCCATACACACCTCTTTGCTAAAAGTTCAGACTGTGGTAGCAGCCTAGCACCAGGCAGATAACGGGCTTTCGTGACACTGGAATTAGAACTGCGTCATCGCGATGTGCGCATACTCACACCGTGGGACGTACAATGTCAAGTAAGGCAAATTAAATCAAACACTTCACCCAACCACTTTTTTTTGTTGCTTGATTTAAGAAAAAAAACACCTTACGGTTCTCATCTTCCATGACTCATCTGCAAGAGAGATGCGTCTGCTATAACATAAGGTAATTTACTCCAGTTGAAGGATTCTTGCATATACGGAGGTTTTTTGTTGTTTATTTTCTGCTAGGAAGCAACATGCCAACGCTGCATGTCAAGTTAACCGCAAGTTGTCACAAACTTCCGGTGCTTGTCTGTGCCCGTCAGTATTAAATTGTAGGGAATTAGGTTCCTGGAAACGTGACCCTGTGTGCCAGCCACCACACAAAACCAACCTCAAAAGTATGATATTCTTAACTATTTTATGGTGTTGTCTCTTTGCAAAATGCTCTGAGATGATGTAATTTCCTGACAGTCAGCTGCATTTATATTTGGGACGTTTATTGTCAAATGTCACAACAGAAGAACTGTAGGTTTCCTTTGCATTGTATTTGACAAGGAGCACTTCTCTGTGAAGTGGCAGAGCTTAGCTTAGTGTAGCGCTATTATCTTTGGGCAGAACAGTGCTGAAAATGAGCAAAACAGGACAAAAACACAGAAATGGCTCCAAACGTCAGTTGTATGGAATTAGTTCGGGTACAGAAAGAATGATGTTGACCAAAAACAGGTAATTTATTGAGAGTTCCTTGCAGAGTCTTTTAAATTAAAAAAAAATTTTTTTTTAGTTTATAAGTTTTATTTTATGTGCAGAGGCATTCCCCTACAAAATCATTCTAGTCACTCTTTCCAAATAGAGCTATTCAAGTTATATGTGTGAAAATTCCTGTATTTTTTCATATTACAATATATATCGCAGAAAGAAATGCTATGTCAGTTTTTTTACAATATCATTCAGCCCTAACTGGAACTGTTTTCACCAGAGACAGTAGTCATCCTGCTCAGGTTTAGACCCCTGCTTTGTTTCCTGTGACACTGAAGACGCCTGCACAGAGAGTTGTGTTCGTGGGTTAGGGTTAGGCGTGGGTTAGGACTGGTGCATCATGGTCCTCACTGCTGTGACACACTATGCGGTGTGCCATTGAAAATGTACTTCCCAACTGAAACATCGCGTTCAGAATGCCTGGTGTAATGTGCAGACAAATTGGTAGAGTGAAAAGCAGGAGTTTGTCCTCTGAATTAGAACTACATGGCAGGAGAAGGTCACCGATTGATGCATACCTTCCTCTGTGATGAATAATTTGCCTAATTATGCATGATCATAATCCAGACGGTCACTGTCTCATTTTGAAACAAATCTGTTCATATTTGTTTTTGACTCGGCTCGTCTCTACGTAGCTCGTTGCATCAGTTTAAAGGCATCCCATAAGGACAACTGGGATTTTGATCAAAAATGAAAAATTTAAATATTTGTTTTAAATATGTCAGCAAGCTTTTGTGGGCAACCATGTGACTTTAGAATAGATATTAACGTTTATAGTTAAAATACGTCATCAACACTGATGTCTTAAAAATGCTTTTAAGGTCTCTGAGAAACAACCTGTTTCTGTGTGTGTTGCTTTAAAGCTACAGTATGTAGGATTTAGCGGCGTTTATTTGCAGAAATAGAATATAGCATTCATAACCTTCTGTGCATTAGTGCACAATTACCTGCAACAATGACTCGACGTGTTTTCATAAGCATAGAACGAGTCCTTCATATCTACATGGGAGCCAGCCCCCTCATGGAGGCCGCCATGTTGCCCCACCATGTTGATACAGTAGCCCAAAAGGAACATACTTACTACACCTTTCGCATTTTGCAGCGCAGCCGGAAGAAGACTGAAGAAAAAAGAAGAGAATCAGTGGTTGTTCCCCTGTACACTGTCTACTGGTTGCTAGTGCAGGCTAACAACTTTGAGAACCCTCATTTTTGTGAAATGCAGGATCATACATATTGTTTATCACAAGAGGAGGCAGTGGAGGATGAATCCCCGTCGCCAAAATAGCAAAAAAGTGAATGGAAATAAAATTATGAAAGTTGACAGCACATTGCAGTCTGCAACCTCGCCACGAGATGGCACAAAATTCTACACACAGTAGCTTTAAATGGAAGGGAGCTGGTGTTTGCCACGCCCTTTCTTCCCTCGTTTAAAAAAATTTTTTTTAAAACCATTTCCCACTCACAGGCCGTGTGGGTGTGCTGCACAGTAGTGGTGTGCGATACTGTAAAATTTGGGATCGATCCGATACCAAGTAAATACAGGTCGGGTATCGCCGATATCGATACCAATACAGATACTTTTTACTCATAAAAGCAGCTTATGTATTTTCATAGGGAGGAGCAGTGTGTCATGATTTTTGAGGTGGATACATCATCAATATGCTAAATCTGAATATATTTTCATGGCCACTGTGATTTTGCTTTTCGTTGTCAATTAGTTAATCACGTGCATTTTAAACCCAGGACAGATTGCAAAGTTACTTTATTTTATTTTATTACTGTAATGAAGACAATTTTCAAACATGAAATATGCATAAAATTAGTACTCTTCAGTTAGAGGTTTTTGTTCAGAAACAATAAATATATAATCTGCTTCTCCCAATTTCAACTCGGAGTCGCCACAGCAGATCCCATGTAGATTTGGCACAAGTTTTACACCGGATGCCCTTCCTGACGCAACTCCACATTACATGGAGAATGGGCAGGGGTGGCCTCGAAACGGGAACCTTCCGCACTGAAAGCGGTCGCACTAACCGCGAGGCCACCACGGTGCCTCAGAAGCAATAATATAATAAAACAAAATTATTACATTTTACACATATTTACACCTCTGCTTTTTATGAACAAAGTGCACACACTTATTTGTGAAAAATAAAGTAAATAAACTGCAAATAACTAAACAAAAGTACAAACTATTATTGGCTTTCATTCTCAACCTTTGGCTTTTTACTACAGACATCAGTTTGCAGAATTTTCATTTACAGTGAAATACGTCCGTACAGCGCTCCTCTCTCCTGTCACTGCAGCCCGTCTGTGCTCGCAGCACCGCTGAGTCACGTGACTGCACGACGACGACACACAGCAGAGCAGGGGGGAGGAGCTAAGTGCAGGGGGGGAGAGAGGAAAAAGGAGCGCTGTTTGCACAGAACTCTGATGAAATGGGACCAACGTACTGAACGTAGAGGAGAGAAACTAAAGTATCGATCCCATCATCGCTACTA
>OMMV01022617.1:1412-13149 GCA_900302635.1 Chatrabus melanurus
ACCTCCATCCATTCATCCTAACCTGCCGCTATTGGGTTCTTCTTAGAAAAATGCTCTGCTCAGTACTGGAATCGGTGCATTTTAATTATCAGTTTCAATGAAATGGTATATTTTTCAAAATATGTCTGATTAATTAGCTTGAATGATCATGGCCAGCATGTCTGAACAGATGATTAAAAATGCAACCTTAATTTCAGTCTTAACTCTTTACACCAATCCATATAAAAGCTCAAGGCTATGGAGTGATATTTACAAAAAAGTGGAGCGTTGGTTGCTGCATTCATTTTCAGGCATATTAGAATCTGATTTTAGTTTCAAAACTCTCATACAATTCATAGGTTACACATTATCCCACTCATTTTCACTTTCAAAATCGAATAGGTGGCAGTAAATACTTTTTTTTTTTTTTAGTTTTCATGACCCCAAAGGGAATCAAACTCTGAAAACCTTTGCAGTTGTTCTACTGACTGTCTTGGGAAATAATGAGATGATGTTATCACTGCAACAATATCTGTTTTTGTTTTGCTGTTATCTGTGTGTAACATTGCTATTTACTTTTTTATGATTTATGTTTTATACCATTTAAATCTTTATTCATAATTGTGTAAACTTTGTGACAACCTTTGTCTGTCTTCAAAGTTAGGTTCACACACAATTTTGTCATTGTGAGGCAGGATGACAAATGTCCCAAGTCTTTAGGGTCATGATGCTTCTGATTTCACTGTATGGTTGTGAGATCTTGACACTAACCAGTGACTTAAAATGATGAATGGATATGTTTGGTACACACATCTCTAGAGAATCTTTGAGTACCACTGGAATGAATTTATGTGTCATGAACAGCTTCTTCATGAGACCCAGGTGAAATGTAGTACTTGCATTGTGAGGGGACGTCAGTTGTGACAATACGGCCATGTGGTGTAATTTCCTGAGCGTTATCCAGCACACAGGTGCCTCAGTGTTGAGGAGGACTGGTACTGGATGAAGCCCATGTACTGACTGTGCCAAACAGATGGCTAATTTTGGAAGATAGGGATGCACTACTAGTTAGCTCCGCCAAGGAGGTTGTATTTTCATCGGCATGGGTTTGTTGCTTGGTTGGTTTGTTTATTTATTTATTTGTCTGTGAACAGTTTCCTGTCCACAGTTTTTGAGACATCAACATGAAATTTTTTTTATGCTGGTTAGGTGATCACCCAAGGGTGTTGGGTAAGAATCTATGCACTGATGACGTCACAAAAAATGATCAAAAATTCATGACCCATGGTGATTCCGTAACGTGGTGGATATGGCAATGCACAGCACGAGTGCATGCTTGTCAGTGCTCCAGACTAACTTGTTTGTTTTTTTTACAAGGAGCACTGTAGCCCCTTACTGAAAATTTTAGGGGCACAAATAGAAAATGTAAGGGTGCACACCTTAAATTGATCAGCAACACAATTATTCCCATTTTCCCCATTTTAACTGTATTTCTGATAAATGCTTTTGGAATAAATTAACTCCCTCAGCCATTCCTGTCAGAAACAGTTTTTTTTTTTGCCTTTTTGATTTTTCCTCCTTGACCTCGGAAATTTGTTGCTGTAGAGGACCTGGCTCTGGTACAGGAGGAACCCTATTTGGAAAAAAAAAAGCGTAAATTGTTCATTTGACTTTTGGTCAAATTGGTTTGTTTTTTGAGTTTGTTGACTGAGTGTGATGCTAGAAGCGATCACAGTGATGCCTCGAGTAGATGATGTGCCGTGTGCAGTTGACTCATCACTCCTGGACCCTCCCCCTCTCACACTCATTGGCTTAGGGCTGTGTGATATGACAAAAATCTTATAAGTCATTTCATATCCCTGTAAAGATATATATCTTGATATAGTACATTTTCTGTAAATTTAATGAATTCATAGTTTTCACTAATTTGATTGTTTTTCTGCTTTTATTTTGAACCATTGGCTTTTGAAACATACTATGCTCACTAACCTAAAAAAAAAAATAACAGTGGGGTTTCTTTCAATATAACTTCAATTTTCAATATCACTCAATGGAAAAACAAAAATAAAAGTAAAAAAATATAAATATAAACACAATTAAGCTGGAATTTAAACAGTTAAAACTGACACCAATGCCCCCCACTTGCTCGTTGTCCAGTCAAGGCCACGCCTCCAATGCTTTTTAGTGCAGGGATGAGACGATTAATGAGACGCAGAATGAGAGCGTGGGGGGGTCAGTGAAATAAACTGTTAATTTCTCATTGTTTCACAGCGGTTACAGTTACAAACCATGTGGCAAGCTTTTGTGTTTTTTTCTGTTAATTATTATTATTTTTTTTTTTTTAATCAGTGTCATTGAAGGCTTCAGCGGAGTTTGTTGCTTCAACTGCTGTGATGTCAACGGAGCTCTGAAATTTGATAGGGAGAAGCGTCACAGTGACACACAGAGACTGCTGCTGGAATATCACACAACAAAATGAGAGCTGTTTTTCAAAACAGAATGCAGCACCACAAATGCATTGAGCAAAAAATGAACCAATAGACGTTCTTTTATTGCCATATCACACAGCCCTACATTGGCAGACACTCCTTTTTCCTTATTTAACATGGAAAAAAATACCCAGCAAATTTGCAGGTCTCACATGCGCGAGAAGTTGAAAAAAATGCACGCACTGTCTCAATAACTGGTTTGTTCAAAGTCATTTGGTCACAGTCCAGAGCCCTTCTTGTAGACCTGATCTGATCCATTTGTGCTCAGATCAGTCTTGGTACATTATGGCTTGGTGTTCTGGAGTAATTCTCATTAAATACAATTACAGAGCAGGTAGCTCAGTGGATAAGGAGCTGGCCTGACAATATGTAGACCTGGGTTCAAATCCCACTTTTGCTACCTGTTTGTGTCCTTGGACAAGATACTTCATCTGCATTACCCCAATCCACCCAGCTGTAAATGAGTACTGGCCTTGGCTGGGGAAGTAACCTGTATCTGACTGGTGTACCATCAAAGGGGAAGTCGTAGACTTTCATCCACAGAGGATAGTTCGAAGTTATTAAAGGGAATAAGGGTGGCCTCCCACTGCAGATTGTTGGTCCCAATTCCAAAAATGAGGAAATCAGGCCCAATTTATTACAAAAGCAGTCCGAAATTGTGTCATATTATAATCCAGCAGTTTACTATCCACTACAACCATGTTTGAACTCAGCCCATGACATGGGAGCTTCTGGGCATGCACACAACGGTACTCTATGTGCTAACATCTGCAGTTACAACAAGACTTTTCCACAAAGGTAAAATGTATCTGTTAACATCTCAAAACTGTCTTCTGCTGAAGAGCACGACATGCTTTTCATGGGATTTATGCTATGGATTTATGTTGAAGAGTAGAATCAGGAGGCTTCTGCTCAAAGAACGGTAGGTCTCTTATCACTGCATGCTGTGCCCCCATGTCCACCGTCACCTACTTTTGCTACATAGGTATCATATACGTGTATGATACCTATGATTTTGCCAGAGCGATGAGCGGAGCCATGTGCCTCATGGAGCCGTGCGCCTCACAGAGCCCCTGCTCTCCCGTGTACAGCCACTGCAGACTGAGCACACATGAACCCCGTTCTAATGACATCGCTCACCGCTCACTCCAAAACAGAAAACAATTTGCATTGTATTTTAATTTGAGCTTAAACTGTCGCATGGCAGGGCAGCATGGTACCTTAGTGGTTAACCCTGTTACCGCACAGCGAGAAGGTCCCAGGTTCGCTTCCGACCTGGTTGTTTCTGTGTGGAGTTTGCATGTTCTCCCAATGTTGGTGTGGGTTCCATCCGGGTGCTCCAGCTTGCTCCCACTTCCAAAGACATGCATGTTAGATGAATTGGTGACTCTAAATTGACCGTAGGTGTGAGTGAGAGCATGAATGTGTTTGTCTGTCTATATGTGGCCCTGCAATGGACTAGCGGCCTGTCCAGGGTGTACCCTGCCTCTCGCCCAATGACTGCTGGGATAGGCTCCAGCACCCCTGTGAGCCTTAATTGGAGCAAGCGGGTATAGAAAATGAAAGAATGATTGCTAGTTTTACCACATATTACACCCATTTTCACTTTTTTTTTTCGTGCCAAAAATGTACACAGTTGGATGTCAAATATCGGCAGTGGGAGGCTGGCTTAAGAAGGGATGAACAAATGGAGTGCATATGTGTTAATTAGGTGGATAATATCTATATTTAAATAGTCAGTTGGTCAGGACTCTACACTGTGATGGGTCTGCAAAGAACTCTTCCTTGGAATGGCAGTGCTGAGGTGTCTTGTCAGTTTTAAAGGGTTATATGTGTAATGGTGGCCAGCAGGTGGTGCTGCGCAGTGAGTAAACCGCATTCCCCAATGTCAAAAGACATTATAGTGACACACGCTAGAGGCCTTGGGTTTTGGCCTCGTGGTTACTACGCCTGCCTCCCATGCTAATGACTGTGAGTTCAGACCCAGTAAGGGACACAACACAGGTTACATTGCTGCTGTGACCCAGATGCGAGTGAGGTTTAGGGGGATGAGTGTAAGTGGCCAGCAAGTGGTGTTGTGCAGTGAGTAAATCTCATTTCCCAATGCTGAAACACGTTCTAGCGACAGACCCTAAAATCCTTGGGTTTTACACTGGTGGCTAGAATGTCTGCCTTCCATGTTGATAACAGTGTTCGAGGCCAGTGAGGGCTACATATGTATGTCCTTTTATCAGGTGATGTGTAATTCTACTCAAAATTGTTGAAAATGAGCCACTATTTGAAACATGTTATATAATGGTGTTTGTCAACCACAGACTGCCAACAGACTGTAATGATAATGACTTCATGTACAGAGATGGTGGCCTCTCAAAACTTACCACACATGGCTTCCTTTTATTTTGCAGCCAATAACAGTGTTAACACTAAATTATACTCCTCACAAGCACTCAAATGAGTTTTCATTTGTCCAAATCTGCTGTTTTTTACTGAGATGACTATATATATATAAATACTATATGTAATACTGTGCCTTATATTCCACAATGTAAAAGTGTAAAATACTTCTAAAACTGATAAAATGGACATGACGAACTTCGGAGTTCAGTGGCAGTATATGCTGTCAGTCTCATCCAAAAGACAATTACTGGCAGAGTTGCTGTTTTCAAAACTAAGTGAGGTTTTTCCTTCCTGCCAGTCTCCAGTCCTATGAACACATACATGTCTCGTGCTCATTATTCAGCACACACAGAGAAATTCTGCCATGGACTCAGGAAGAGTCATCTTCGTGTTCCAGCTCCTTGAGGTCTGAATATATTCACTGGTTGTGTGTCACCAAGAGTTTTACTGGAGCAGAAGTCACCAGCAAAAAAAATCATCAGAAATATGTATATATGGAATGGTCTACAACTGCCTGTGTTGTTTTTGTTTATGTGTTTTAGCCAAAATTGCATGCCAAATATCAAATATTAGACCCATATCAGTCTACAGATATGCGATATTTCTGACGTTTTTCATTGATGTACTGTGGGCTTAATTGTTTGTCATGTAGCTAAAGAATTTCTCAACATTGACTGTGGTTCTTAAGCACAATAGTCAATTTGCACAGTAGATGAATGGAATATTTTATAAATTTATATCTAAAATTGGAGAATATGTTTGTTCTTTTCCATATTATCAGGGACCAGCTGGAATCTTACATACGGATATGGCTCACAGTTTATATATGCTCATCATGGACATCAATGCCATGGCAATATTGGGATTTCAGTGGGTTCTTTAAAGTGTTCATTTTCTGGGGCAGCATGATTGCACAGCTTGCACCTTTACTAGGGGAAAAAACAAGAATTTGGTGCACAAGCTTTAATTTATTTTGTGTGTTCTGAACTCAACACAAGGTCTAAATTATGCATTATGCACACAATATTTGGTTGAATGTCCCCCAGCAAGTTTCACCTTGACCAGATGCTTGTGGTAGCCATGAACAAGCTTCTGACGGGATTCAGGTTTGGCATTTAACCACCTCTTCTGGGCAAAACTGGTAGAGTTCAGGTAAATTTGTCGGCTACCTGCCACAGGCCCAACATTTTAGCACACTTTTCTATTGGGTTGAAGTCAGGAATTTGGGACAGTAATTCCAAAAGCTTAAAGACAGACTGCTTTATCCATTCCACAAACAGCTTTGATGTTGTGTTTGGGGCCACTGTCCTGATGGAACACCAAATTGTGTCCAAGTTTCAACTGTCTAGCTTATAGTTTAATGTTTTGCTGAAGAATTCTGAGGTAGCGCTCCTTAATTATTCCATGTAGTTGTGCATTGCACCAGTTCTGAGATCAAAACAGTCCCAGTGCTTGATCCGATCACCACCATGTATATTTGATGTTGAATGCCTCACCTTTACTCTTTCAAACATATGGTCAGTCTGGCCAAATAACTCAAAGTTTGTCCCATTTGGCCATAACACCAAGAGTTTTTCTTTGTCCATGCGGTCAGGGGCAAACTTTAGTTGAGCTTGAAGGTGTCAATTTTGGAGAAGGGGCTGGATATCAGCATCTTAGTCCATGGTGATATCAAACTCACTTGACTATAGACAGTGACACGGATGTTCCAGCAGCTTCTGGATCATGGCAGGCCTGTGCCTTCAGGGTTCCTGGATGGTTCTAGACCTTCCAGACCAGTTTCCTGACAGCTCATTGTGACAGTTTGGATCTTCTTCCAGAAATGATAAAGTGGCTGCACCTCCCAATAACTTTTACTTTTGTATGATTGTTAGAAATGACGATCTTGGAATCTGTAGTTGTTTACAAATGGCTCCAAGAGACATTCTTGATTTGAGAAACTCTCTAATCCTGTTTCTCAGATCTGCACCGAGATCCTTGTACTTTCCCATTGTACTGATTGTTGGTCAGTTAAATGAGTGCTCATTTGGTAAGTTGAACAGTTTTCATGTTAGCATGTAGAAAATAACAAAATGTAGTCCATCATGACCACTAATAGGAAGTTAAAAGGCCTTGCCCTTGGCAAGTCGAAAGACATTTGGGAACTTTCAGTTCTACTAAATTGATAATCTCACTCGGCAATGCACATTTTTGACCCTGTTTGTATCATTTTGACATTGTCTTGATTTTAGGAAACCCAAATTAACTGAAAACTTGTGTACCAAATTATTTGGGGGTCTTTTTCTGCTGAATATCTATGTTGTGCAAACATTCCGCCCCAGAAAAAGAACAACTGAAAGAAATTAAGGAAAGTCAAATATTTCTAAAGGTCTGACCACAACTGAAAAGTACAATTTTCATATTTTTCACATTGTCATGCTACTTGCATATATTGTTTTTTTTTCCTCACTGGATTTATTTGCTAAACCAAATGATTAGCTACAAGAGGCATAGCATACGGATGACCCACACCCTGCTTCCCCAATCAAACTTGGGTCATTTAAAACTGAATTATTTGGTTACTGCATACTGTGTTCTAACATTCAAACTTCAACTGTCAGAGTTGAAAGGTGGTAGAACCAAAATGAAAATGCCTTAATATGCTTTTGAATTTACATAAATAAAATACATCAAATCAATAATGCATAATTTCAATGTCCAAGGACATTTCCATATCACCATGCCAGTCACAAGACATCATCAGGTCGAGCCAAAGATGTTTGGGACTGTTAGCAAGCTAACATTCCCTCTGCTCTGACACAAAGTGAAGCGAAAAAGTGATCTGTAAGCTACACGGTGGCTGCTCATGTAGCTCATAGCAAGAACCCCTTTACGATTGCAGAGATTATTTTTCCTAGCGTAAATATGTGCTGAGAGTTGAAGCAGCTGCAACCAAAACTCAGTCAATGCCAGCTTATGTAAAGAATAAAAGCAAGACTTTGCAATACTGTGCTTTACGAGCTGGATGAGTTAACTGATGTCAGAAATGCCATTGTATTGTTAGTTTTGTACGCTTCCCATGTGAACAACGGCAGATAATGGAATGCACTGCTTTGAGGATTGCATGGGGCAATAACCGGGGCAATAACCAAGCATTTCACTCAGTTGTAACAAAAGTTTGCAGACTGGACCGACAAGATGGAATTCTTTGGATTTTGGGGCCTCTCTCTGTGGCTTCTGCATCAGCAGACATGGCTGTGTCCATTGTGTTGGAAAAAGAACTGATGGAACTATCAGCAGTTAGCAGCCTGAAGCTTCGGCTCACACAAGTTGACCTCTCTTCATCCACATAATGGCTACCAGTCAATATCGCTTTCTGTCAAAAAGGCGAATTCCGTTGCCTTTCGCCACCACCTATTTATGTGCGGCAGGGTTTTACAAAATCAAGTGCAAGGAAAAACTGAAAACAACTTTCAATGATACTCTGCATGTCAACCTCTCACCTATCTCACCTCAACTTGATCTCATTATGTCCCAGAGGCAAGCCCAAGTGTCTCACAGAGGGTAAGCAGAATGTTTATTTCTGTCACGACAGCTGACATTTTGTCATGTTTTTGTTTTCCTCATTTATTTGGAAAGGTGGTCCCTAGACTTTTTTATTTTTACTTTTTGTAACAATTAGAAGTGGACCTTAAAATACAAAGGAAAAGGTTCCATGACACAACACAGAGAAGTTTTTGTCCCAGTGTCTGCTAAGAACTCAGTCATTTTCTACCTCTGTCATTAAAGAACTGGGAAACTCAGAAGAGCCTAATTACAGGCAGGTATGGTATTGTGACTTGGAAAGTGAGAATAGCATGAGTTGTTGCATGAACAATGCCACTCAAAAGAAAACCCAGATCATTCCACAAGCAAGAAATGTCTAAAATGCAGGCCCTGACGCTCTTGTCTTTAAAGTTTTCCACCAGCAACCGAGAGAGGAGTGTTCTACACTTCTCCAGAGGAGGGTGGACATGATTACATGATAAGTTAAATGTGTATCTGATGACCGGTAGGGTGTATGTACTGATGGCTTGGATCTTGTTGAGCTGGCTTCTCAGCAGCTGTCTTCTGGAGATATTTGGCTGTGGCTGACCTGGCATCTTCATAATGGTTCCCACTGGCCTGTGGAATACTCAGGTACTTGTCTTGTATGTCTGCTATCCTGCCTTCTGGCAACACCACCCCTTCTGTCTACCTTGGAAAATGAGTGAGAGGCATATAATTAAAGCTATACCAGCTTGGATGTTGCCCGGGTTAACAAGGTCTGCGTCAGATGTTGGGGGACCAGGACATACTGGTGAGAAATGTACAGGGTATGACTCCCCTGACTCACTGAAAAAGTCCCATCAGAAGAGATGCTTGCAGACATTAACACAGCTCTACTCACCATCCCCTCCCCACTACCAGCATTAGAGAAACCAATGAGCCACCACAATTATCCTAGAAACACTTGGGTATAAGCTCAAGAATGTGTGCAGAGAGAGCCATCCATGGAGAAGAAGATTGGAAGCCCAAATCAGGGAAGCCTGGAAGGACGTTAGTTGGCAAACAGAGGTACAGAAGGGCATCATGAGAGACATGTTCTGGATGGATAAAAAATCAAGATGAATGAAGCCCTAGAAACTGCCAAACAAAGGTTCACAGCTCTGGCTACTATGCTGAAGAGGTACACCAAAGCAGAGGCCAAGAGAATAAATGGCCTGCTCTCCAAAGACCCATCTAGGGTGTATTCCCAGCTGCAACGGATAAACGGCACAAGGGCAGAACCACCCAGAGCTGAGACTGAGCAATACTGGGAGAAAGAGACGTCACACAACACCAATGCCAAGTGGCTGGTGGACCTAAGAACACACCATAGCAACCTCCCAGAACAAAAACTAATCAACATCACAAAGATCCAACAACGACTCTCAGGCATGAAGAGCTGGACAGCACTGGGACCTGATATGATCCAAGCCTACTGGCTGAAGAAGCTAACGGCACTCCATGATCACCTGGCAGCACAAATAACAAATAACCGGGCTGCTAACAACAGGTGCTCGCCCAGACTGGCTAACACAGTCCAGAGCAATCCTGATCCTGAAGGACATCCTTCAACTTCCGGCTGATGTATATATATATAGGATATACATTTGAATCAACTTAAAAAATAATCTAATTTGTTACTACATTTATTACTGGTTTATGATTGAAAATATATCTACTTTTTAGTTGGAGAGAAAGTAATACATTTAGTGTAACAAATTACAGCACTTGTATTTTTGAAGTTGATCCAAGTTTCATTTTTTTTCAGTGTGCAAATTATCACCAAAAGGATGAAAAGAATGTGCTGTACACTGCTGTGGTGTGCTTATCTACGTTTTTCATGAGGATTAAGCATTCTCCTTCTTCATTACTTTTTAAAGCCCTTGAATCAAGACCTAATCTTTTGTGACAGGAATATGTCACTAAATTTAGAATGTACCGAAATTGGGGCTCAAGTAGCGGAAGATTGTGTGTGTATGTGTATATATATATATATATATATAACTTTTTTTCAGGTAGTAGGTGTTCACTGTTATACAACATGCTGCTAAGGCCTATCCACTCACATCACTGAGAGGCTGTAGAAACATATTGTGCAAGAACTAGTGGTAAGGCCTATGAACTTAGTGAATATGCTGTAATATGTTATTCATCCTACAATACAAAGCAAAAAGCATTTTAAAAGTAGTCTGTGATACAACGCTTCTGTTGGAGGTGGAGAACAAAAACAGTAAAAAACCTTTTTTTTTTATTTTTCATAAAACATGCTCTGCATTCTAATTTAGGTTCATTGCAGCCAAGAGCACTTCAATGTCATTGTGAATTTCAAGCAGATAAAAAGCTAAGGGAGGTAACGTTTCCATCTTGGCTAAATGATTGATGGGTTCAGTGGAGGTTTGCGTGGTGTCACATTTCCACCTTTCAGAGAGCTGTCAAACCTCGTTGTCATACAAGAGTGCTACTGATAGCGCATAGTAAGATATTCCCTCTCTGCATGTGCCAGCCATCTATCATAAGGATCTATAGGGCAATCTGTGAATAAACAGTGATAGATGACATTGCTTGAACACTAATCACAGCTGTCTCTGGCTGCTGTGCAAACCTGATTTGAATACGCTGTGTCTCTCTGAAACCTGTGATGAAATAGGCATCCTCTTTGACTGCTTTGATTCAAGGAAATATAGCACAACTGTTCAAAAGGTCAGATTTCCAAATGTGGATCAGAACAAACCCATAATAGGAATCATGTTGTGTGAGCTCTGGGATCTATAGGTCAATGCTGGTCTTTGCTAGCATTACATATTTTATTCATCACTGCTTGATTAAACATTGAGAAATAGTTTAAGCAACAAGTTACACATGAGATATGAATGTTTGCATTTTTTTTATTAATGTAACATGAACGTACTAATACTGCAACAACACGATTAGATAAATATCACATTTGAACATATGACTATATTTACCCCGCCAACAGCGGGGTTATGTAATCACCTCCGTGTGTTTGTCTGTCTGTCTGTCTGTTTGTCTGTTTGTCTGTCTGTTAACAGGATATCTCGAAAACTAATGGACCGATTTTGATGAAATTTGGTGGGAAAGGGGATATTGACTGCAGAAAGAACCCATTAAATTTTGGAGGTGATCTGGATTATATTCCGGATCTGAGATCCGGAACAAGTTTAATACTGCAACAGTCTAAATAAAAGTGTGTTATTGTTACATGGTTGTTCTTTTTCAATTTCTTCTAAATTTTGGGCCCAGCATCTATATTCCCTTTATAGCAATTCAATTAAGGCACGCCCTTTATTGAAGAGCAACAATAAATT
>OMMV01022687.1:1281-16733 GCA_900302635.1 Chatrabus melanurus
AACTGCCCCCCCCCTCCCAACAAACCAGCTCTGCTGACCAATCGGCAACCTTTAACAGAGACTCGAGCGCAAACCTGGGTTTGCCCTCGCAGCAGCGTGGCACTGTCGAAAGACTAAAAAGCAGAAGAGTTTTGCAGAATCTCGGGCCGCGTTCTCAGTAGGGTTTGGAAAAGCGAACTTAATCCGTGACATGAGACAGGATGACGGCTTGGTGGCGAGCGTGTCACTACGTCTGCGGCACCTATTGTGTTGTCGGTGTGTCCCCAATTACACATCACAATGCACAAGATTTAAAATAAAGATAGTGATGCATTTTCGGCATCGCAGCGATCTCAAAGTTGTTCTAAAGAATCACGAGGCTGCGGGTTTGCATTCCTACAGATTACATAAGCAGGTGATTTCACTGACAAACTCCTCGTCTCTACTGAACGGTGTTATTAGTACGTAAACTGTTTCAAAGAGTACACAGTGGAACTGATGAACGAACGGTGTGACACACACCGAGTTTTACTAATACAAAATAAATACATCGAAAATGCTCCCGCTCTCTCTTTCCCCTCAGTCACACTGGTTCAGCCAGCCTTCGTGTTCTGAATCCTCCTCTCCTTATCCACCTTGGATCCCTGTGGTTCAGCCTCCCTTCCCGATCTTTGCGTGTCCGATAAACTTTTGCCTGCCACAAGCTTAAGGCCCAGTCACACTATGACGTTTGGGCCGCCGAATATGCACACGTCAGCGATTGCCAGCCTCTGCTGGCCTTTGGCGGTGTTCGCTGATGAACGGCGACCGCGTCCAACATTTTCAACATGTTGAAAATTTGTCAGAGTTTGCTGACGTACCTGTAGGAGTCCGTTACAGACCGTAGATCATCGCTACGTGCACGCTGCGCGTGGCAGCCCTCGCTAGCCTGCGGTACCGGTGCGAACAGCCTCCAAAAGCCAAAGTTACTGGTGCGATCATGTTCACTAGTTAACATGTGGCCGTTGGTGCGCCTACCTGCTCAGAATCACTGGACAGCGGTGTGTCGAACCTCCTCTCCCGAAGGTTTCCATGTTGACAACAGTCCCGCTTGTTCTAACGGAGCGCTGGCTAACGGCTGCCTCTGCTACAAACATGTTGTGAAAAGCTGTGATGCGTTTGAGGTCCGCTACCAAACTCCGGGAACGTGATTTTCACCACTTTTCTCTCGCTTTCACCTCGTTCACCAGTTGCTGGCTCAAACGTCATAGTGTGACTGCGCCTTTAAATAGAACTTGGATAATTGACCAGCGATGCATCATCTGTCGTCTCTTTACAGGCCATGTACAACCACGCCGCCTGCACATTGTGCAATCAGCTTATTGAATCTCCTGTTGCAATGAAAGTCTGCACCTTTGCAGACCTTTATGGAACAAATATGCAGGTATAGGTTAGAAGACATCAATCAATTCTCACTCACTTGCTAGTAATGCGGTGGAAAGTCGACTGGATTTTCAGCACCGCATCAAAACCAAAACCCAAGTGACTAGTTTGCTAGCTAACTTTACCACAAATCATGGTTGATATCTTAAGAGATAACATGGACAATTAATTGCAGGCTCATGATCAAACGATGCTTTGAATATCTACGTAGCCGCTAGCGTTAATGTGACATACATTTTGTGTTTGTAGAGAAACTGACACCAATTAACTGTCTTCCTTTTTGCTTCCTGTCTTCCTGGTTGTGAGAACTGGATGCTAACCAGTGACCTAAGGTGACGACTGGATGACTTTGGTACTAGGTCTCCTTGGAGAATCCTTGGGTACCGTTAGATGATTTTGTATCAAGTCAACAGCTATTTAGGGAGACTCAGATGATGACTATCACTTGCGTAGTGAGGGACAGAGCTATGACATTTTGGCCATGATGTGGCGCGTTTCTCTGGGCATGATCCAGAACACAGGTGCCTCAGTACTGAGGACCCCAGCAACTGGAAAAGGCCAAGGACACGCCCACATTTGATCTGGCTAAGGCAGACAGATGGTTACTTTCGAGAGGTGGGGATGGAACGGTTGTCTGCCTAGGTGGTTGCAACCCAAGACCCAGGGATGTGGCACTGGCACATGCTCCCAGATTTGACCTGCTGTGCATGTGTACTACTGTGCACATCTGGCTCTGTCTTGAGTACGGATAAAACATCATAAATTGAGATACAGAGAGTATACAGTATATTGTAAATTGGAATATGTAGAAGAGACCCACAGTTGAAAACAGAGTTGGCAGAGTGCATTGAGGTGGGAGACGCATTACAGCAGAAGAAGAGACGCCATATATATATATATATATATATATATATAGGCTTTGAGGACCACTGGTGCTGGTTCTTATCCCCGGATTCCGTAGTGTGAAGCAGATGAGAGTCTACGACTCCTCCTGGACGGGGTTCCAGTCAGCCGCAGGTTACTTCCCCAGCCAAGTCCAGTATCCATTTATACTTAGCACCAAAAGAAAAGTACCACCCTTAAATTTTACCCTTAAACTAAACCCTCGGGTAAGTTTTTACAGGTTAGACAAAAATTAACTACACTGTGACAAACCCATACGCCCCTACATCTTCAATATGTTATCATGCAGGCTTACAACCAAAATCGGTCATACCACAAGATGGTTTTAGATTTGGGGTAAAATTTTGCATTCATGTATGTTTTTTAAAATGCTCTGTGTCCATCATCGCGCTTTCTAGGAGGTATGACATACATCACAAACATTTGCCTTTATATGATCTATAATTGCACAGAAATGTTTTGCATCATTGTGCATTGAACGAAGAGGAACAAGAGTTTGAAAATTGCTGTTTAACATTCGTTTAAATTAGGCGGTGCTTTTCTTTTGGTGGTAAGTGTAGAGCTGGGTGGACTGAGACAACGCAGATGAACTGGCTTATCCAAGGACACAAACGGGTAGCGTGACCAGGAACTGAACCCAGGTCTACATATTGGTAACCCAACTCCTTATCACACTGAGCTACCTGCTCTAGAAGAACTTTTTTGTCAAGAATTAGCTCAAATATGTAACATTTTGCCATTTTTTACATTTCTGTACACGTGAAGTTAAACGAGACAAAGACGACCTTCACGGTGCCGATGTGTGTATTTTATAAGTATTGGACAAAGGCAGGTTCATCGCATGTGATCTGCTCAAAACGTTCCGACTATAACGCTCACCTCACTCTCAGACAAAACATAAATAAGTGCATTTCTCAATATGTTGACCTATTTCTTTGCCGTTCCAAACAAACGTCTTCCGCGCCGTCACAGACGGGTTTGCTTTTGTCCTCACTGCTCACTGCAGGCTTTTATGTTCATCCTCATGCTAAACCCTTTTGTCTTGTCCACACCCAACCTGGATTAGGTTTTCTCGACACAAACTGAATCCTAACTTCACTTGTCCCGTCTGTGCGGGCTTTCCGTCCCACAGCTGATCCCAACTTCCCGTTTCTACTCCCACCCCCCGAAGCTCGGAGAAAACAGGAATTTTGTTCCGATAATCCCTCAATCCCATCAGTTTCTCAGTATGGGAGAGACTGCGTGTCATCGTGACTTCCTTATTCCACACCTTCTATTCTGAGCAGTAATGAGCAGACTGTGATGCTCTTCCATGTATCATCAGTCTGTGACGTCCAAATACTTCACACGGGTTTTATTCATGTCTTAGAAAGACGACGATTCTGTGCAGGATACATCTAAATATCACCACTTATCCAGAAGAAGAACCCACAAATTAAGAGAGCAACACGGCAGAATGAAGCAGTCTACGACAATTAAGCTATTACACCTTTATTAATATAGAAATGTCTATTTTTAACCAGCTTCTTCTGTTCCACTGCATTAATTAGATTTGATTAAGAGGTGAAGCTAATTAGTGAAACCCGAGTATAACGTAGTATGTGATGAGAACGATTGAGATAAAAGGAGTTGCACTACAGTAATACTATGAATTTAGACATTTTTACACTTTTTTCCCCCCCACCCACAGTACTGACTTTGTAGTTATTTTAAATGTTAATGAGTTTACAACTTTGTACTGAAAATACAAAGATATAATCCACCTCAAAATTTAATAAACTTTTCCCTGACCCAGTGACCATCTCTCAATGCAATTTCATTGAAATCTGTCCCCTAATTTTATTATGTACAAACAGACACACAGGGGTGATTGCAATCCTAATCCCTGCTCTGTCTTTTGGCAGCAGGAATTAGAATTTGGACCCATTTGCAAAGGGTCCGACCCGCAGCCGGCCGTAGAGGGTCCAACCCTGCAGAGGGGCTGGTCCGCAGCCGGCTGCAGAGGGGCCACTTCATACACAAACCATCTGAAACGAGCCAACAGTCCAACTCCTAGTCCACCCTCAGAGCAACATGTCCTCAGAAACTGCAGAAACCTTACCATGCTTCCTCATCCTCACAAATACCTGGATTATCACTCGATGCCGAGTGCAGCAGCTCCGACACGCAGTGCGGCGACTGGGTTGAAGCGGACTGGTTTCCACCTATGGAACCTGATACATGGCAGAACACCCTCGCCCGCGGCTGATTTGGCTTTCACCCAACCTCAGCACAGGGTTCTTGTTCTTCTGAAGGGCGAGGAGCTGCCTTCACAGGGTGTGACGACACACTCGTGCACAGGTCCACAGTGAATAAAGCGCTGACGGCTCCTCGGGTGGGATTAATACGCACTGGATAAACTGAACACAGTGTACCCGCGGTTTGTTTGTTACATCGTGCAGAAGCTCTGTGGCAATCCGATAGGATGACACGTCACGCTCAATTATGAAATGTATTGAAGACAAGTCTTATCAAGTTCAAAACATAGGGGGAAAAAAATTGCAGCTCCATAAACTCCTTAAAAATACCTGCATGCACAATAATGCTAATATAATCAACGGGCAGGTGGAGTTTTTTTGTTTCTGTTTTTTAATCACAAATTTTCTTTTTTGGGGCGGGGCTCTACTTCTAGAAAGGAGATCAAAAGCAGCACCTTTCTAGATGTTTCTAGGCATGTAAAGCACAAAGTGAATAAACATCAATGTAATGCCTAAATTAAAAAAAAGGGGAATGATTTTAAAGGTGGAAGCATAGAAATAGAGAACTAGATGCCACATAAGTTCTATAAACTAGAGGGCGGGCTCATCACATGACGTGACCTACCTCTCTACCAAATTTTTTCACTCAATTCCTTCAACAACTTTTTCCTATATCCTCCAGAAAGTCAATTAAACTGGGCCTCAAATGTTACCGCTTTGATGGAAGAAGTAATAACCAGAGCGTCAGTGACGCAGTAGCTCACACGGCCGAACTGTGAAAGAGAAGAATCGAGGAAACGGGGTCCACCACCAAAATTCCCCATCACTACAGTGATGATGTGTACGATATGGGATTGATATGTTGTGCAGTTTAGGAGAAATAAGAAAAACAAAGAGCGGTGAGCGGATGTGGCGCCAGATGCTGCTGAATACACGCATGCATCCTCCCTGATGGGGGATGCGTAAAAATTTGTCCAAAGCTGTCTTTGCCCGTCTTTAAATTCACTGGCTGGCGATCGGTCTGGCCACTATCCTGATCAAAGCGCTTGATCTTTAAAACAAAACAAACAAAAAAAAAAATCTGAATGAAAATCCATTGAAAACCCAGGGAGGAGTACCAATTTTCCCAGAGGTTCGTTAATCAGCTTAATTAGCAACTTTTTATTAGCGAGATTTGTGAAGACTGTCCTTGATCTTCAAAACAAAACAAAAAAAATCTGAATGATAATCCGTTGAAAACTCAGGGAGGAGTAGCGATTTCTGTGAATTGTGGACGGATGGATGGAAGGAAGAACGGATGCCGCATGATGGCAAGCAGGTGGCCACCAGACCTAGGCTTTGGAAAGGAAATAAACCAACAAGCTCATTTCAAGCTACATGCAACTTCAACCACACCTGCTCTTAATTTCCATCATGCATGTGATGATAAGGTTATTCCCTGCAACAAGCCCAGACAGGTCCAGCATGTCATTATTCCGAAGGTCCATTGGTCCAAAGGTCCATTGGTCCAAAAATTAGGGTTAAGGTTGGGGGGAGGGAGTGGACTGGATTGTTATAACTAAGTTGCCATGTAAGTGACAGTCGCACTTCTGTTGAAATACTCAAGGGTGTGTAGGGGTGTGAAAACTATATGTCAACTTGGTAAGTCCGAAATCCATTTTACTAAGTTTGAACTGCATATAACCATTTTTAACAATTTTTTGGATCAATGGGCCTTCGGAATATTGAGGAGTCACCGTCCAGCAGGTGATAGACAGGTACATCCTGCATTGAATAATCAAAACAAACTAGCTTTTTTCTGTTGATTTAGTGCATCAAAGTTAAGCAAATTTTATTCAATTTACCGTCATTATATGCTGTTTGAATGTGAAGACTTTCAAGATAGTAGCGTTTATTGTTTTTGAGTTATCGCGTTAACAACCAGGATGGGTCGGACTCATTCATCTATCTATTCATTCACTCACTGCATTTTACAGGGTGCATGTCTAGGCTTACGCCAAATCCTAGGAACAGTATTTAAGTAATCAAAAGCTGTAATTGTTTGTAATATGGTTTTGATCGTGTTGCTCGATTAATTACAGAAGTAAGGAATAATGTTCCCCGGAAAATTGTGCAAACAGGGTACAATTAGCCTCATTGGAATTTCCACAGCATAGATGTTGTTGGGAGTTCATGAACCTGTTTGTTGAGTTTGCACAGAAAGACACCTGAGGCCAACTCTGATTCAGAATGTGGCACCTGCAAAAAAAATAAATAAATAAATAAAATCCCATCTGGCTTCCAACGCTTGTCACTAAAAGCCGTTAGCAGCTGTTTGCTGCGCGGTAACGACGGCTGACGGTCTGGAGGTCACGCTCGTCGACGAGACAAAAACCAAATCTGACTGAATGTCACGCCGTTCTGAGAGGACGAGCAGAAAAATGAAGCCGCTTTTAATCGTAATTACATACATCAAAATTAATTAATCGCGTTTAAAGTGCCTGAAATCGACATTTTTTACAGCACCGCTGGCACAGAAGGGTTATTTTTACTGCGATGCTTTGCCAAAGTTGGCAAAAAAAAAAAAAAAAAAAGGGAAAAAAATGATGCAAGTGGAGGAAAGGCACTACTACTGTACGGGTGTGTGGGTGGACGTCTGGCCCATTTCCTCGGCTTCATCTCCAACAGCTCATGTAACACGTTCAGTGCTACCAAACGCACGCCGAGATAGTAAAACATCTCAAAGCGTTAAAAGCGTGACCTACACTCAGCCGCCTGTAAAACATGAAGCAAAGAATGTGGATTTTTTTTTTTTTTTGATGTTATTTCACTGTTCTGTTCGCTTTTACAACCGCACCGACAATGTGGGTCTAACTCCGAGGACACGGCGGGACGCTGCTGCTCGTGCCGTCATCACTTATGTAATGATATTTGTTCCTCCTCGCCGCTCTGACATTTATGAGCATAAGATCGTCTATGAGCTGGTTCACACAGCCGCGCCGCGTCCAAAGGTTAACCGAGTCTCTGTTTGTGTTTTCAAAATGTCAGCTGTACAGTAAGGTCTGCACGCCGCTTACAGGAAGCACAGCGGCGCAGGTGGTTAAGTGCGTTGGCTTCCAGAACAGAAGGTTCTTGGTTCTGGACCACCTGTGCCCCCATTCTACATGTATATCTAAACACGAGGATCCATAATGGATCCGCTGCGGCGATTCGAACCAAAGGAGATTATTATGCTGTTTAAAGAGGCGAGTCAAGTCCGGTCTGGGAGCGCGCGCTGTTGTCGCTAAGCACAAATCTGCCCCCTGGTGGATAAACATTAAACACGCCGGTTCCAAGCAAATATATGAACAAAGACACTCGTTACACATTGCAAAGTGACACTGAAGCATCCTTCCCCCTTAAGGCGCAGTCACACCTTGGCGTTTGGGCCAACGTATTTGCGTTTGTCGGTGATCGGTAGCCTCCGGTTGCCTGTGCTAGACTTTGGCGGCATTTTGCGGTGTTCGCTGATGAACGGCGACCGCGTCCACGATTTTCAACATCTTGAAAAAATTTTCGGCATTTGTCGATGTACCTGTGGCTACGTAGGAGACCGTTACAGAGCGTAGCTGATCGCTACGTGCACGAGTTCCTGGTGCGATCGTGTCTGCTGGCTAACGTGTGGGCGTTGGCTCGCCTACCCGCTCAGAATCACTGGACAGCGGTGTGTCGAATCCCTCTCCCCAACGTGTTCACGTTGGCAGCAGTCCCGCTTGATATAATAGAGCGCTGGATAACGGCCGCCTCTGCTACAAATATGTTGCGAAAGGCTGTGGTGCGTTTGAGGTCCGCTACCAAACTCCGGGAACGTGATTTTGGCCGACGTGTGGCCACTTTTCTCTCGCTTTCACCTCGTTCACCATAGTGTGACCGCGCCTTTAGCACTACTTTAGCATTGTTATTTTCTATTAATGATGATATTAGAGTTGTGATGATTAACTGATTATTATATTAATCAGCAACTATTTTGATAATCAATCATTTCGAGTCCACTGTTTAAAAAAAATGGACAAATTCTCAGATTTCAGCTACTTAAATGTGAACATTTTCTGGTTTCTTTACTCTTCTCTGACAATAAACTGAATATATTTGGACTTCAGGAAACAATGATTGACATTTTTCACCATTTTCTGACATTTTATTGACCAAACAATTAACTGATTAATCAAGAAAATAATCAGCAGATGAATCGATAATGAAAATAATCGTTAGTTGCAACCCTACATAAGTTGAATATATGAAGTCTTAGTAGCCACAGTAGCTTCAGTGCAACATTGATATGCTTAGCTCAGTTGTTTATTGTGTGCCTTCTTAAAAGCAGATGTACAATTTATTTCCTGGACAGAAATATGTGGTAGCATGAAGGCGGCTCTAGTAAGACAGTAATGCGAATTCAGACCGCCAGCTTTAATTACACAATGACTCATCAAGTCGCCAGAGGTGCAGCTGATACACGCTGCCATGATGGCAAACAAAATGTGACTCACGCAAAAGGACGAAGCCACCTGCCGGATCACAAACCCGGAGCAGAGGAGTGAAACAAAGAGGCGGGATAAACGGATGTAAGGAGGGTCAAAGGGAGGAGGAGGAGCCGCCATCTGCAGCCTACGAGATGCCATAATCCATTCTTAAGTGTGTGAGGAGGAGAGTGTTTATAATCCCGTCACTGTCTCCCTCCATCAGTGCGATCGGGTCTGAAGACACGAGTCTTCTATCAGGAATGGGAGGGTTATAACGCGAAACGATAATCCGGCTCGTTTTAGCGCACCTCCTCTGCCCGTTTCTGATGCATTTATGAATTTACAGCCACCGTAAAAACACTTAAAATTCCACGGCACCCCCTCTGAAATGGCACCAGTGAAATTAATTTTAGAGGCTGTGGAAAGCTGCAAGTTTCAGTCTCATTTTAAATACACGACTTAAGTCGGAGGCAGCTCGTTACATCAGCCACGAGGTCAGTTTTTTTTTTTGGTGCGTTTGCTGGATTGTTAGCACGATTATCTAACAAAAACTACATGGAGCACTCATAGAGTGCAACACTATCATAACATATGGCTCAGCGTGGCCCTGACATCTGATCAATCCTCACCAAAATTGAACATCTTTATCTCTGATGAACACACAACCCTTCCACCATCTTTAATCCATATTGGCTCCAAAATGTTAAACAGTTATGAATTTGAGTTTGACATTTGAAGGTCACCAAAGGTCAAAGGTCATGTGATCAACGGCTGCTATATGACGTCATATTAGTGTTTAACAGAAACCACAGGTGTATCTGTAACCAATTCCTCAGAAACGTTCTACTGTAAATATCCCCTATATATATATTAGCATTGGACCCATATTTTGACCTTGGCCTGTGACCTTGAATTTTAACCAATTTTTCTCAAAATCATATCACTTTGTCCTTGGCTGACCCTCAATCATTCCACGAAGTTTGGTCCAAATCAGATCAAAACCTATTAGTTATTTTGTTCACACACAGTCGGATACACAGTACTAAAAACAATCCTCCTGCGTGCACTACCGTGCACGGGTGTAATAATAAGGCAGCTTTTATGAAGTGTGCTGAATGGTTCGAGCCTGGCCTGGAGTAGAAACCATAACATTTTGGGAAGGATCTAATAACGCTGAAAGATTTTGGGCCTCAGCGCTCTAATGAGTACCCTTCTATTTTCTTTGCATGACCTAGAAAAGGACTTTTCATGTGTTATTTGAAAAAAAAAAAAAAAAAAGTCTTAAAGATTTCTGGCTCCGCCCATTTTTGAGGATCTGCCCTAAAATGTAATGGCTTCTATTACAGGGTTGATCCAAACATTCAGGCTCCGCCCTTTTTGCCCAGATCTACTCCAAAATGCAGCGATACGTTTCCAGCAGGCTGATGAGAAAAAGGTTTGTACTGATGCACCTTACTTCAGAATTTAAAAAAAAAAGTTATTTAAAATTAATTTCCAGACTCTGATCCTGTTAAAGAGGATCTGATCAGTTCCCAGATACAAGGAACTGAGTCTGAGGAAATCAGTGGCGTTCATACCGCCTTTTTCTAATAATAATAATAATAATAATAAAAAGAAGAAAAAGAAGGAAAAAGAAGCAGAAGAAGGAGGCGGAAGATGAGAAACAGAAGTTATAGAAATTTTACATTTTTCTGGTTCTGTCACATTTTGTCATTCAAACCCTAAACATCTTCCAGACCAGATCCAACCTTCTCACCCAGTTTCATCATAGAAGATGAAGACAAAGCAGAAGAAGATGAAGAACGCGAGGGAGGAGGAGAAGTAGTAGTAGCAGCAGCGTGATCCTGCTGATGTGGGCAAAAAAGAAATTTTAGTCTTCGAAAAAGTCTTTTGGACCTCGACTTGAGGTCCATGATCTGGTTGACGGCTGCCCTTGACGGACAAAGGCAGTCTATGCTACACGATACCGCAGCATCTTTTGTTTTCCTGGTCAGTTTCATCCCACACATTACGTGCCGTGTGCAGGAGGGGGAGATTAAAAAAAATAAAAAAAAATCAATCCACTTTCATTAAGTGAAGCTGATCTGAGATCAGGGTGGGGGTTGAGAGAAGCACGTCCCATCAATTGTACTGCGAGCAGCGCGAGGTGCGACGGCCCTCACCCGTGCACACGGCAAAGGACCACCCTAACTGACGTGTGCCCACGTGCACGCGCGTGCACTGCATACATCAAAGCAGAGCTTGAAAGGAGCTGCCTGATCTTTGATCTGGTTGAAGGGAGCGGTTTTTCGCGGAGGCTGGAAGACTCTGAGATCAATGAGAGTCCTGAGCTTTAACATCGCGCACATGTGACAAGGACCTACTGGTCTGAGGAAAAGAGCTTAAAAAGCTGCTTTCAAAGTTCCCAAAGGTGCGAAACACCCCACTCTCCGTTTTACTGCCCCACTGGCACACATTTGCTGTGTGGGGGGTTTAAAAACACAACAAAAAAGCGATCAACTGCTACTCGGCTACTCAGCCCAAATGGAAGCAGTTAGATCCTGCACAGTCCCCAGACCCGTGTGAGTTTTAGCCGTTTTAATCACAGATGGTTGATCTAATTTTAGCATCACAGGGCAGATTTCTGCTCAAATGGGTGATCTGCAGCGACGACGGCTGGCTTTGAGGCACTGCGGCACTGCCACAGTAATCCCGTGGAATGCCTACGCTGGACTGTGGGAGCGCCAAGGCATTGCCTGGCCTATTAAAAACACAGCCGCCTGCCAACGACGGCATCGGGGGGGGGGAAACGGCATAAGATGCGTACGCCGCTTTTTTACCGCAAACGGCTTGGAATGGATCAGCTCCTGGATGAAAACGTCGCCCTAACACAGGTTTAAGTTTAACGTGCCAAAGCAGCGGCGCTCCTCAGGCTGTCAATCACATTAAAGAGAAAAAACGGGTGTGACCGAATTTCAAAATCTGCAGTTATAAGAAAAACCTGCAAATATTGCTGATCAAATCGAGGCTAGTCTCCTGCGAGACCTTTGGGAAATTGTTGCTAAAATTTGCACGTCGTCTTTATAAGAAAATCCGCCGTCCTACTCGTATAACTGGTGATGCAACAGACAAAAGTTGCACGATGCACAGTTTCTCCAATCACAGAAGCCTATAACGCCGTCACAGTTTTCGCAGGCGTCTTGAGTGATAAAGACGCCGCTGCTCTAAAATCAACACCTTCAAGCTCGACTAGTTTGCAGTTGATCACATGGACAAAGAAAAAAAAAAGTTCAAGCTCAAGTTGTTTGGCCGCAATGACCAGAAGCATGTTTGGAGAAGTAAATGTGCCAATCTTAAAAATATGTCAAGATCAGTCCAAGACAACCTTTTGAGCAACCGCAGCTTTAGGCGCAATCTCACGATAACGTTCACCCCAGCGTTTGGTGAAGGCAGGGCAAAGGCGAGAAAATCGGCCAAACGGCAGCAAAAAAAAAAAATCACGTTACTGGAGTTTGGTAGCGAACCTTGAACGCAGCTCGGCATTCCACAATGTGTTGCTAGCAGAGGCTAGCAGGGGTGGGCGTTAGCCAGTGAACAAGCGGGACTTTTGCCAACATACGGGAGAGGAGGGGGTCGACACATCACTGTGTGTTCAGTGATTCGGAGCAGGCAGGGCGAAGCAGCACCCAAACGTTAGCCAGCGTAGACGATCGCACCAGTAACTTAGGCTAGCGGAGGCTAGCGTAGGGAACTTGGTCGTAGCGGAGATAAATTTTCTCTAACGGTCTCCAACGTAGCCAGAGGTACGTCAGCAAACGGCGAGAAATTTTAAACATGTTGAAAATGTTTGGACGACGTTCATCAGCGTAGACCGGCGGAGGCCGACTTTTGCAAATATGTTCTTCTACGTTGGCCCAAACGTCTCGGTGAGATTGCGCCTTTAAATGGAGCGTTGCGTCTATTCTTCCTCGTAATAAAAATCGGGTTTGACACACAGGCTTTGTTCGCATTGCCACTTCAAATCTGATTTATTGCATATCTGATTCGATTCTGGTCTCACCGACTGACTGTCCACATGATATATTTGCAAATGATCAAATCCAATCTGCGTGTGTCCACATTGACAGTCTTACCCACACTGATTTCTATGGTAACAGGCTACACCCAGGAAAAACAAATAAATAAAATGGACTACAGCGAGCTGCGCCTGTTGCTGTCCAAAATGCTAATGTGGAGCCGCCGCGGAAACTTTATCCTAATGGCAAGAAAGCGACAGAAAACGGAGGAGAGTGCCGAGTTGTGCCGCCTTTCGTGCAGTGGAGCGGGCCGTGCGTCCGAGGACTCGTGCTGCGAGTGACACAGACAGAAAACGGAGACACAGTGTCCTCCAGTGACACAGCCACAGCGCGAGTGACAGAGGAGACTGCTGAGTTGTGCGTCCTCTGCGTCACTCGGAGAGGACGCTGAAATCCTATTTGAGCGACTGAGGCGTTCAGATTGAAACGGATCTGTAAAAATCCGATCAGAATCGCATTCGAAACCAGATGGTCTGAATCAGCTTTGGAAAAAAAAAATCGGATCTCATGGTGTTTTTCGCTGTCCAAACTGCCCCAAAAAAAAAAAAAAAAATCAAGCTAGATGCAATCTGGATATGCTAAAAATCCGATTTGGAGTGGCAGTGTGAACAAGGCTAAAACGTGCAGTGAAATACCATTTAGATGAAAAAATAATAGAAGCCGTTTACAACCAGAGGTTTCACGCTCCTTTACCCTATTAAGATGCCACATGTGAGGTCACCACATCGTGGGATGATTTACAGGTAACTGCCGAAATAAATAAGTGCGGGTTTCAGCGTGATTTAAGTGCAGACTTAAAACCGCCTTTTGTTCAGACCGTCTAGGCTCCAGCTGAAGAACAGAGCGGAATACGCTCACGGCTTGTTAGCCGGCTCTAACGGCACATTATTCCTGCGTAACGATCTCCGTTTGCTCCTTCGCGGAGTCCGTTTTACTTCAAAACCGCCAAGATCCGTCTCACCAGGGAGCCACCGGGGGGACGGTTCCTCTTTAAAGTGAATTTACGCCACACTGGGCCACCAGAGGCAAGGCATCAATCAGAGGCCACTTAGAGGCAAAGTTGCACAGTCTCACCTACAGACGCACCAGAGCGCCGCTTTACACGCCTGCATCATAAATCACCTTATAGCAATCTGCGAGCGCCGTTCTTCAGTTTGCTTATTCATGGGAGCCAAAACACAAAGCTGACTGTTGCTTGTTATTAAATGCAGCCGCAGCTACAGTTCGCCTCCGGCAATAAATCCTCATAAAAAAAATAAAATAAATAAATACTCCTGTCATCACCCGTCAATTATAACTAGTCTTGTACTGATGGAGCAACTGTGAAAACATGTCGTGCAAAATGTGACGTGAAAACAACATCAACTGAAGTTCCTACAGATTATAAAACACGACTTACTGCTGAGGCAGTTTAACAGGAACTAAAACTCAATGCTGACGGGCTCCTGGTTCAGACTGAAGAGTGTTTCACCGTCACATTCCACTGTGACTTAACGGCAGCAGGTGGGACGTGCAGATAATCCCTCCAACCACCAACATCTTATGGGACAACAAATCTTTTAATTAATCTGCACCTGTTCTTCCAATAAACGGAAATACGCACGGCCCGGCCACTTCATTAGGAGGACAACTGCTCATTAAAGCAAATGTCCAATTAACCAATCAGGTGACAGAAATTCCTGCTAGTGGGGCAGTTTTATGACTAAAGCATGAACTTTCTACCATTTAGCACATACCATAAGGTTTATTTTCGCATGTGGAGGCAAGTTGGATTTGATCTGTGCGGACCATGGGAGGTCAATGAAGGATTACACAGGGGTAAAAATGTAAAAATCCTCCAATCATATTGAAAAGTATACCACATTATTGGTCGTAAAGATTCCAGAAAGGTATAGTTTGGACTATCTGTGACTGAATGTTGTGGAGTTATGGGGTAAAAACAGCAAAAATGGTGACAAAGGTCAATTTCAGTTTGTACAAGGGTCAAAAATTAAAGTTGCTCCGATTTTGGTAAAAAGTGATGCAAATTATTGGTTGAGCTAATAGGATTAATAAATGGAATAGTTTTGACTGTGCTGAATGTTTGGTCTCCAAAGTAATGGTCAAACAAGGTCAACGCCCATTGCATACTATGACATATGTAACGTGGTAACTAAGCATAACAGATGGTGCAAACTATTCCTTTTTAAAACCCTATTAGCTTAACTGGTAATGTGCATCACTTTTTACCAAAATTGGAGCAACTTTAATTTTTGACCCCTGTACAAACTGAAATTGACCTTTGTCACCATTTTTGCTGTTTTTACCCCATAAGTACATAACATTCAGTCACAGATAGTCCAAACTATACCTTTTTAAAATCGTTATGATCAGGCGAA
>OMMV01022711.1:1262-14296 GCA_900302635.1 Chatrabus melanurus
CTTTTGTTTAGAAGAGTGAGACCCCAGTAACTGATAATATACCATGCAGGACCCTCAAACTCCAAAGGGATACACACACACACACACACACACACACACACAAGAAGAAGAAGTAAGTCCTATATAGGCCCTGAGGCCCGTTGGTGCTGGTGCTTATCTCTAGATTCTGTAGCGTGACGCAAATGAGAGTCTACGACTCCACCTGGATGGGATGTCAGTCCGGCACAGGTTACTTCCCCAGCCAAGGCCGGTACCCATTTACAGCTGGGTGGACTGAGACAATGTAGATTAAGCGTCTTGTACAAGGACACACACACACATTATATACTGTACATATATATATAAGCTTTACCAGATGGGCTATTTTAGGCCTTGGTAGAAGTTTGAACAATTGCACCATTTGACATATATTTTGAGAATTTGGTGCTTAACTAATAAACACAAAGGGCAGCGTGGTGGCCAAGCAGTTAGTGCACTTGCTTCCAAAACAGAAGGTTCCCGGACCGGTTCAAGACCACCCGTACCCATTCTCCATGTAATGTGGAACGCAGCTCCACAGGAAGGGCATCCGGCATAAAACTTGTGCCAGATCAACATGCAAATCTATATTGAATCTGAAGCTGAAAGAACGTACATTTTTACTCAAATATAGTGGAAAAGGTCGAGTGTAACCTGGAATAGAAACCATTACATTGAGTTAGTTCTGCTGGCAGAGGTACAATATGTACTACAGTGAGTGCTCCTCTAGTTGGTACTGTTTAAACAGTAGCACTTCCTTGAAAACCTCACGACTGCTGTTGGAGAACATGTGACTTCAGCTCAGCACGCACAGAGCGAATAAACAGCCAATAAACCACAAAGTGAATAAAAGGTGTGACAGTTTTTGTGTGTTTTCTTTGTACGGGCGGGACAACGACATTAACACCGCAGCTGCACTCGGTCTGATAAGGCTTGGTTTTATAGACCAGGTTAGAATTTTACTTCAGGTATGTGGAACTGTTAATGTCGGAGGCTTAATGTCAGTGAGAGTCCTCATAAGGATAGTATAAAAGTTCAAAGTGTGTGTGTGTTTGTGTGTGTATGTGTAAATCTTGTGCTTTACTGAGTTATGAAACTTTAAGACAGTTTTCATGACCACAAATCTCCAACGGCTCACCTGAGCTCACCAAACCCCAAGTGCACGTCTCCTTCAGGTCACCGCGCTCAACCTCGGGCTGGCACTCGTCCTTCAATATAATCAGTTACTATGGCAACTAGAGTTTTAATATATTTCATACCCAGATCATACTGCTGAGGATTTCATCTTTCCAGATGGAATTACAGCTGTGTTATATACGAGTACTACTTACAACTACATGAACCGACGTTTAGAAAGTACATGCACATAAAGGGACTTTAAAAAAGGTTTTACAGACACGAGCGCCTGTCACTCATCACAGCAGGTCAGGTCAAACACCGTGTGTCACCGCATCTACCACACCATGGAACCACTCTGGATTCTGGATGGCAACCACCCTGGCAGACACCTTACAGCCACATTACAGTTTAACATTGTACTGTTCCCTGCTGCGCCCCAACCTCTTAAACACACCAGAACCTCCTTCTGCCACACATTGGCGGAGCTGATATCTAAAGCCGGTATCTCATTGAGAGACGACTGTGTGGCGACTGAATGTTTAGACGACTGCTCGATGAATTTGGCCAAGTTTTTGGCAACATTGGGGCGACATATTTGCCACTTTTTGATGACCGTTTAACAAATTAAGACGACAGCTGGGCAATCTTGTTGAAGAATATTTGATGAATATTCACTAAGCGGCCGTATGTCTGTCGTCCTCAAGTCGTTAATTAGTCGCTAACAACCGGCGACCGCATTTCGACCATGAGCCGACCTTGTTGCAAATGAAGTGAACCGGGTGACTGAAACAGACCGGGGGGGGGAACGGACTTGGTAGCGGTCTACTGAAGACTCCTTGATGAGTAAAAAGACTAGTTAGCAAAAATAAGCAGTCGTTCATTCACCACCAGGGTTTTGAACATTTTCAAAATCCGAACAGCCGAACGAAATCGAGGCGAGCAACTAATTAGCGAATGGGGGGATACTGATTCCGACTGCTTAGAGAATAATTTCAGACTACATTGAGACCAAGAGTCAAATTAGACAAATGGAGTTCGTCTCAGTCGCCAATCGGTCGCCAGTCCAGTGAGATACCAGCTTAACAGTCTAGTCAATACTTTCTAGCTCACCAGCAGCATAGCGACACACTTCAGAAGAGTTTCCGAAGTATATCTATGCTCTGCTTCGCTTCAAATACGCACCAAGTCAATTTCTCATGGCGCTTCAAGTTTGCGTCTGATCAGCCAGTCAGGTCGTGCTTCTCCTCTGTAGCCTTTCAAGTAGGAGGAGAAACGCTTGTGTTTTCCTCCTGCTAACAGGCACAATATGTATGAATATTGCTACAAAATGAAAGGCATCAGAGGGCTGATGTATACCTTACACGCTCTGCACACTGAGATATAAGCTTATGTTATGAGTTATGAATGCTTATTGTCAGCGATGCATGCCGAGAGCTTCGAGGGACCACGCATAGTCAAGTAATGTGTTTGGACTTCTTTGTTACTCCATCGTGAAGTCATTTATACCAATCGATCACAATTAATTTACTGATCAATATGACCTTTTGATCAAATCTCCAGCCATGTTCCAAAAACCAATCATCTGGAGACACTAAACCAAGTAATATTCTCACCAAGTTTGGTGAAAATCCGTCCAGCCGTTTTGTTTTTTTTAGATATTGTGTTCACACACACACACACACACACACACACACACACACACACAGGACCGATTACAATACCCTGCTTGCGCGGCAGCATGCACGGTAAAAATGAATGAGGATGAATGTATTTTCAGCACAGAAAACACAACCATCAGTCTTTGATCCATGCCACTCAATCTGGATCCAACTGTAGGTTTTGTTTGTCGTCGTCGTGGTTCTAAATCGTCCCGGTCCACCCAGATGGAAATGGTACTGACCTCGGTTCGGGAAGTAACCTGTGACGGAATGGCGTCACATCCAGGGGGGAGTCGTAGACTCTTATCCGCTTCACTCTATGGTATCCGGGGATCAGGCCTGTACAGGACTTACTTCTTGGGTGCAGCTGGAGGACTTTGGTCTGTAGTTGAGTTTTTATGCCGTATTGTGAGCTCACCTTTACAAAAAAAAAAGAATCACCCCGACTTCCACACAGATCTAAATCTCTATCCTTATCATCTTGTTCTCTCCCTCCCCTCTCCCACTCCCATCACAAAGAGCATCGCTGTGCTTCGCACTGACAGAAAAGAGCAAACGCACAACTACAGCCTGCAGCTGTTCAAATATTGTGACGTGTGATCTGCGGTGGGCACAAAGAGCGCTTGTAAAGAACGAGTGCAGCACAAAGTCCGGCAGAGAAGGGAAGCACGGCGCGGTGGGAAAATATCCACACGTGCAGGAAAAGTGTGCCGCTGTCACCAGAGCATGCAGACATCTAAGACTGCACTCAGAAAGTCCAAAATGTAATATTACCCACATAAATCGCACGCTGAAGAAATGCATCTTTGAGCTGTTCAGATTGAAACAGAGAGAATCTGAATTCTTTATCTTCTGAAAGAACGACAGTCTTTTATTTGTCACGGTGCTTTCTTAGGGCTTCTGATGGAAGTCAAACAGCACAGTCGGCAACCTGAAACCTTTTCTTTTTTTAGAATCCCACATCAGACACAATTAACACTTTACTGAGTTACACACAGACTAACAGGGTCTGAATCAGCAGTGGGCAACTAGTGGCACGAGGGCCAGATGAGGCTCTCACCTTTATTCAAGCAAAGCCTGACATGTGACATTTACTATTAAAGTGGCCTGACGGAACACATCCAACACCATGTAATTCTGTTCTCGAAAAAGGCCACGGGTCAGATCGCCCTGGATGACGTCCTGGGTGACGTCACAGAGGGTTCGCCCGGTATATATGGTCAATAACTTCAGCTTTGCAGACATCGCTGTGCTTCTGTGAAAACTAGTCAGTCATAGCAAAACTGGCTAGTTTGCCAAATCTGATGGTTTCATCATCTGAAAAAGTTTACAATCAGCGTAACAGACTAACTTCATTTACCTCATCGATATTCGTGATGTCCGTCAGAGCTGTAGTCTACAGTGTGCCGCGTCTCCGTTTCAGCACAAGCACGCACTTGGAAAGGATGCAAACACGGGGAGAACATGCAAAAGCTACACAGAAAAAGACCGGGTTGGAAGTGAACCTGGGACCCTCGCGCTGTGAGGCGACAGTGCTAACCGCTAAGCCACCGCGCCGCCTTCATTTACGTCAATCATTAAGAAATACAAACAGTATGGTACTGTATTGTCTCAAAAACTAGCTGACCATGCAAGGAGACTAGTAAGGAAAACTACCAAAACACTCAGTACTGAAGGAGTTCCAGGCTTCTGTGGCTGTGACTGTAGAAAATGGGGACAGTCCAAGTGTTTCCTTCTAGAAAACTACAGCTGAAATTTCAGGTCTTCTTTTGAAGAAAAGTCTTCTCACGATTCTGGGTCCTCTGCCTTTGAGATAGAGACACCTGGGAAGAACCTATGGAGTCATGAGGTCACTGGACAGAGGTGTTTAGTGATGCCGATATCTTTGCAGGAGAGCGGAGGTCCAAGTCTTTAGGGTCCTGGTGCTTCCTGTCTTACTTTGTGGTTGTAAGACTTGGATGCTAACCAGTGACCGAAAGTGACGACTGGATGTCTTTGGTACTCGGTCTCTTCAGAGGATCCTTGGGTACCGCTGGAATGACTTCGCGTCTCAAACGAACGGTTACTTAGGGAGAATCAGTCAGCGTAGACATTTTGGGCCATGTGGCACGTTTCTCTGGACGTGATCCAGCACGCAGGTCCCTCAGTATTGAGGACCCCAGCGGCTGGAGAAGGCCAAGGGGACGCCCACCTTTCACCCGGCTGCAGCAGATAGAGGACTACTCTCGAGAGGTGGGGATGGACCAACCGTCTGCCTGGGAGGTTGCCATCCAGAACCCAAGGTGGTTCCATTGGCAGCGTGCTGCACCAGTGCACGCCCCCAGACCCGAGACTTGTATCTTGAAAAGACAGCAACAGATTTCAATGAAATTTGGTGGAGAGGTACACCTGAATAAATAAAAGAGGACGCAGCTCCAGAATAACAAATATTTATTCAGGTTATTTGTACTTTGTCAAAATAGCGCCCCCACATCAACTCAGCTAAAGGACAAATACGCCTCGGCAGAGATGTGTAGTCTGAGTCTGTGTGTAGTCTCCAGTTATGTTTTATCTCAACGGGAGTTGGTGGCATGCTTTGCATTCCAGACATAAAAACATTCAGCCAGTTTGAAACCATATGAGGGCAAAGACTGGCATGGTGTCGCCCCCACATGGGCGTGGCAACCGGACCCTTTGGCAGCGAGAATGCAAACACATAATTATTCTTTTTTTCCACCAAATATGCCTCTAATATCAAATTTGAAGCAGCAGAACTTTATCAGATTGGGGCATTTATTGTGCGAGAGGTTTTGGATACCTTCTCGATCACGCACACCCCATAAATTCACTCTGTGGAGAAACTGGTATGCTTTGAATCCCAGTAACGTCAAGGTGTGCAATATGTGTGAATTTTCTCTTCAGACCGCAAGACTTTGAGGAATCTGGACTCGATGACCGCTTTTCTCTCTCCAGTGAACCTTGCAGAAGAAAGGCACGCCCAGAATCACAGTAAATTTAGTTTGAAACGTGCAGATTAAAGCATAGATGTTATTGAGATTCAGAAAACTCGTTCTGAAGCAATTCTAAAAAAAAAAAAAAGAAGTGCCAAATGGTTGCGCACACACACACACAAAATAAAACGGAGAGAACGCAATCTTAAATACAAAAACCACAACAATTCCAATTATCCCAAAAGTGAAGCGTGACCTCAAGGAAGCCCTGAAAGTTTACCGTGTAGGAATTTGATCTGGTTTGCTGGGTTTTTATGCACTTGGCTCTAGATGAGGCACAAAGTCTGAAATAATACATTTATCTGCGGCACTCCGAACCCAGTAGAGACTCAGAGCCGAGTGTCTACTAGGTTAGGGTTCATAGAATCTACGATTCTATTGTGATTGCAGAGACAAGCTTTGCATCAAATTATAAATGTACCTATTTATTCAGATCTACAGCAAAATTTTATGCTTTCTATTTAACTTTTCACAAATCCTCATGAAAAGTGGTAGTTTGTGTGTACCGTATTTTCCGGACTATAACTCACAGTTTTTTTTTGTTTGTTTGTGCGTTTGTTTTTTTACTCATTTGGGAGGTCCTGCGACTTATATTCCAAAGCAACTCATATATGAAAAATACTGCATTGTCATCTATGGCCACAAGATGGCGCTGTCTACACACGTGACAAGCTGCTCCTGTATACTGAATGAGGTGCTGTGATTCACACTCCGGAGCAGAAGGTGGCGGTAACGCTCCATTAAGCTGGATGCCAACCGCTGTAAAACAAGAAGAAGAAGATCTGAATGAGAGAGAGACACTGTGTGTCTTAGAGAATGAGTAAATTTAAGAAATCATGCTCTCAAACTGCAAAACCACAGTCTAGAATAAAAACAGTAACTTTCATACTTCTTCTGGACTGTGTGAGACAACAAGAACAGCAACAGCAGGTCCGCCAAGCTAAGATACGTCTATTATCTGTGCCTCATACAATAACATTAGTTAGCTCGTTAGCTCCTGATCGCTAACACGGTGTTTGCATTATAAGTAAACAATGTGGCGAGTTTTCAAATGTTTATTTACATTGCACGTTTACCTCACCTGTGATTGTCTGTTCAGTGGCGACAACAAGCAGTTTACTCATCTTTTCGTACAATAACGTTAATTAGCTCGTTAGCTTCTGCTCGCTGATGTGGTGTTTGCGTTGTAAATAAATAATGCGGCGATTAAATTAATTTTGCTACTTGTTGCATGAGACTAGTGCAACTTTTTTGTCCTCTTCATGATGCATTTTTGGACAGATGCGACTAATACTCCGGTGCGATTTGTTGTCCGGAAAATACGGTAATCATATGATAATTTGAACAAATGTTTGTCTGTTTGTTCACCTGCTCCTCCCAGGTCCTTTGTCCAGTTTCCACCAAACTTGGTATGTGAATGAATGTCAACCCCAAATTTGACCTTAAAGGGTTCGTTTCAGCAAATGTGAAGGTCATTGGGGTCAAAGGTCAAATTTTTGATTTTTCACTCTGATGTCCACCAAACGTGGCACACATATGTGGGTGGGTTCTGGAATTGCTCGGACAAGATCAAATTTACCAAAGGTCAATGATTGGGGGTCAATGTCATTGGGGTCAAAGGTCAAACAAAGTTTTTCACTCTGATTTGCACCAAACTTGTCACATATATGATGGTGGGTTCTGGAATTTCCCAGGCGAGGTCAAATTTGCCAAAGGACATTTGTTGGGGTCAAGGTCATGCTTGGCTGCCTGTTTGTTGGCCTATTCCTCTCATGTCCTTTTGCTGATTTCTACCAAACTTGGGATGTCAGTGAAGGTTGACCTCAAACTTGCCCTTAATGAATTCATTTAGGCAAAGGTCAACGTCACGGAATTTGATTTTCAACCTGATTTGGTCCAAATGTGGCACACACGTCGGTGGATCCCAGAATTGCCCTGACAAGTTCAGCTCGAGGTCAGTCATTTGAGTGATGTTCAAGGTCACTGGGGTCAAATGTCAGATTGCTGCACAGGTACTATTACTTTGTCCTGCAAAATTCAACAAACAGATATGGGCGGAGCTAATAAAGATACAAATCTACTTTTTATGAACTGGAAGTGTTAATCGGTTTGTTACAAACATGCAGCGACTGGGTTTGAGCGCGCTGCTAAATGTGTGCAGCATTCTCACCCGTGTGCGTGTGCATGTGTGTACTGTATGCATCCATATGTGTGGAACCCTGGGCTCTGTAGAGACGCCCACAGGCTGAAGATTACACATGAGTGTTGAGCTTTATGAGCACCAGAAGATATCGTTTTGTGTGTGTGTGTGTGAATCACGGTTGGCTTGCAGCTCTCACATGACCTCAGCTCTGACTTCACGCGTTTGTTGTCTCTCCTTTGGACCGTTTCGTCTCACTGAAGCTTATTATTTAGAGAGGAGTGAAGCAGTTACTTGTATTATCATCACCTCCTGGACAATAAAAGTGAGTCATTCACAAGGCAAAACTTCAGAACGGGAACAGTAAAAACTGGTGCTTATGGAGCTTGAGTTTCAAACCATCGAGCCAGGAACCAGGTGAGGACGGAGGACAGGCAACAAAAAGCAGCCCCCAATTTGACACCACAAATTAAGGCATGAATAGTGGGACAGATCACAGAAAAATCGTGCAAAATGTGATACAAGCACCAAATTTGGCACGAACAATGTCTAGAATCTACTGTTTCAGAAAAGCACGGTATCCATTCGAAAATGGCATGGACACGTACGGCCGCCAATGAGACGGGGTCACTGTTGTTTACTGACGATGTGACTGCTGATGGAAGTGGCATCATAAATTCTGGAGTGTAAAGGGCAATATTATTTGCTCAGATTCAGCCAAATACTGTCAAACTGGCAGGACGGTGCTTCACAGTGCAGACAGGTTGTGACCCAAAACATACTGCCAAAGCAAGCCAAGATCTTCTGAAGGCAAAGACATGGAACATTCTTCAATGGCCAAGTCAGTCACCTGACCTCAACCCAACAGAGCATGCTGTTCAGTTATTGAAGAGAAAACTGAGGACAGAAGGACCCACAAACAAGCAGGAACAGAAGGAGCCTGCCGTAAAGAGATGGCAAAGAATCTCAAGGGAGGAACCGCCTTGGGTCCTGAATGGAATTAAATTTTTATGAAATGAGAGTGCCTTGGAGTTTTTCTTGGTTGTATCCCCAGTATGTATAAGTGTTGGGCCAAAAAGTTGACCTTGGCCTCCGACCTCGACTTTCAACCAGTTTTCCTCAAAATCAAATCGCTTTGTTGTTGGCTGATCGTCGGGCATTCCACCAAGTCTGGTCCCAATTGGATCAAAACTCTTTGATTCATTCTGTTCTCACACACATGCATCCAGAACCAAAAACGATACCCCTCGCAGGCGCTACAGATGGTCTCACAAACTCCTGCTGTGGATTAAAGTAATTGAAAATACACACAATCAACTCAACCATTAAAAGACAGAATTACGTTTAATCAGAGGAAAGACGGGAATTTGGAGATGAACTTGGGCAAATGGAACGTTCAGGCGTATCAATGGACATCGGTGTCACTTAATCACAACAGGAGCAACTGCCACGTAATTATGCTGTGTTAAACTGATTAAACCTATCCAGCAGTACACGAACTGATCAAGAATCCATCAATCCATCAGTCGGCTGTCGTTGCTCTTGTGAGTTTTACGTTTTGCCTTTAAAAAAAAAACAACAACAACTAGAGATCTTGTTGTCTACTTCTTAACAATACATTTTCACTTTGTGTCCAAACCCAGCGCAATTCTCACCGGGAAGTCGTTAAACTGAATGCTAGTGGCTAAAATCCACGCGAACCCAAACAGTCGCACTCGTAAAGGTTTGCACGCCGTGAGAACGAGAGCCAAAACTTTTTACGTTTACACAATTTACTACAAAATTTAAATCCACAATTCCTCCTGTGGCCGGTCCCAGACCGTTTACGTGGATCTTATTAATGTTTCCTGGCAAAGACAGGCTGCTGCGAAGGGTTCTGAAGGCGTGCGTCCGGCGTGGGACAAGCAGAAGCAAGTAAAACCGTGCAGGCGGCGAAACGCTGCTGCCTGGAATTAAATCATGCCTCAGTTACTGAGGAAGAATTTGCTGAAGGCAGGATTTAAACACAATTTAACCACACCCCGAGTAACCAGCCACGCTGAAAAGGACTTTCCATAAACCGGTCCTGGACAAAGGAGGTTCCCACACTCCATGTGGCAGGTTGGACTGAGATCAGCCGGTGCAAAGAAGTCCAAGTATGGAGATGTGGATTATAACGATGTCCGAAGTGTTATTCTCTGTATGATCGCTTCTGACAACCGTCAGCCAATCACAAAAAGAATCAACATCCCCTATATGGAAGCGGCAGTAAGCTTTAAGTGGAAGAGCATTTATACATCGAGGTCCAAAACATCACATCGTGTAAAAACAAGCACCATACGCGCTCGTGCACGGCGCTTACCGTGGCGTTTTAAAACAGTTAGCACAGCGTGCGACGTCTTCTTTTTGGTACACACTCCAGGACAATGTTCCGAAACACGAGTGTTGCAAACGTTCCGAAATGTTCCCGGAACAGTGGTTCACGTTGGCCATCACTAAGATGAAAAGTATTGGTATCATCCCCAGCCGCACGTTCTATCCGTTCTTTAATTCCAATTTTACTTTTTCATTCCGTTGTACATTTCATCCCATATTTGCCACGCAACGTCGACTGCGTCCAAACATTTCAACATGTTTAAAATTCCTCGCCATTTGCCGACGTACCTCTGGCTACGTTGGAGACCGTTAGAGAAAGTTAATCTTCGCTACGACCAAGTTAGCCTCCCTTAGCATCCGTTAGCCGAAGTTACTGGTGCGATCGTCTACGCTGGGCGCTGCTTCGCCCTGCCTGCTCAGAATCACTGGACAGCGGTGTGTCGAACCCCTCTTTCGCACGTTGCCACGTTGGCAAAGGTCCCGCTTGGTCTAATGGAGCGCTGGCTAACGCCCGCCTCTGCAGGCCTCCACTAGCATCACGGTGTGGAACGCCGTGCTGCGTTTGAGGTTCACTACCAAACTCCAGGAAGGTGATTTTTGCTGACATTTGGCCAATTTTGTGGACTTTGCCCTGCGTTCACCAAACACTGGGGTAAACATCATAGTGTGACTGTGTCTTAACTGACATGTCATAGACATGGCATGTCTATGGGATACTATATAGGCAAAAGAAAGTTGCTTTTTCGATTGATCTGGTGCATCAAAGTTAAGCACCGTCTAATCACGTCGTCATTATGTGCTCTTTTAATTGGGGGAGTTACAGGATGATAGTATTTACCGTTTTTAAGTTATTTTTTACAGAAGCTGGCATAACGTACTCTCTCATCTGCATTTTTTTAAACAGGCCCTACGCTGTTACCAGCACCAGGAGGAGGGGTGGTAAAAGGGGTTTGAAATGTTCATGGCTCCACTCCTTTGTCATCAAAACGCCATATCTGACAATGTTAAAGATGCTCTCCAGCACTATTTTAGGTCAGATAAAAAAAACTTCTATAAAGAATATTTGATGTTACACAGTCGCTTTTTCAAAATTGTTAAATAAACTTCTAAAAAAAAAAAAAGGTTTAAATGCAAACGTTCTCCTCCCTCATTTAAAAATACAGGAGCAAATGAACCAGTCTTTAAGCCACGCCTACCTCTTCTGTGATTGGCCTGTTCTATTTGTGATGCAGCAACATTCAGTGACTCGGTGTTCTCACTGGAAACTCAGATCTCAGCCACGTGCAAAGAAACCTGTTAAACAGTTACTATAGTGACAAACATCACAGGGAGCAGTCAGACAGGAAGGTTTTCCAGAAATGACTGGATTTGGAGCGTGCCTCGATTTATACCGGACACGGGATAAATTCACATTTGAAGGCCAGTTTTTAACTCTTTCTCTATTGTCACAAGTCTTAACAAAATTAAATCTTAGTTTGAACTGTGACGTCAATAAAATTCACATTTATCTGCACACATTTCTACATTGGCTGGTCTGCACCGTACTGATCCATTTTTGTCCGTGGATCCTGCAGGAGGGTTAGTGGTGACTGGAATTTATTGGACCCCGGTGCGGCTCAGGGAGGCTTCCAGTCCATCACAGCTGAACACATTTTATGACTTTATAATAAATACTGTGTAGGTTTTACTTCTACAGGCAACAGAATTAACAATAATAATAATAATAAAAAACCCAAAAGCAGTCAGACGTCCACCAGGCTCCATCTGCTGCACATCAACTTAATTAGAGAAATAATATCTTAACAGGATTATCTGCGGATTAACATCCGGACAGGAAAAAAAAAACAACTGAAGCTCTGCTAAATGTAACAAACTGGGAGCAACGATGCAGACGTCCTGCACACATTATGGTTCAACAACTTGAGCGGGTTTATTTTTGGTCGTATTCACGAGGGACACTTTGGAAAGTCGTCCAAGTCAACTCACTGACAACCGAGGAGCAGCAGAGAGCGACTGCTCCGTACCCCCGCCAAAAACCTGGTCCAGAGCCGAGTGCGCAGCTTTTCAGGCTCGTACACAAAAAACAAACAAACAAAAAAGTAAAAGCTAATGAACAACACAAACCTTTTAAGGGCTGGTTTGTACCATGATTTTAGGTTGGTTTTCTTCCGATGTGGTTTTGCTGGCGGCGAGCACCAAAACGGGGGCCGTTCACAGCAGGTGCGGTCTGCGCCTGATGGGATGTGGGAGGTGCCGGGTTGGACGGAGCCGGAGGAGGTGCTGCATGAACAACGCATTCGACTGATTCATCACAGGGAGCTTCTGGTCCCGTAAAGGATCTGCTCACGCTCTTTGATCTGTTTCCTCGCCAGAAAACCTCTCGCTTCTGTCACCTACGCAAAACGGTGCATGGGCGCAAAATCGTCGGAAGGGTTTCCGGTTTGTGCTTCTCTCTACGTGGATTCACGTTTTTTCAACGCTAATATTTCAGATTTTTCAGGAATATGGCTGTCCTAAGGTCGCCAAAGCTTCGTGGACTGTTGATAAAGGCGTGATCTCACTATAACGTTTACCCCTGCGTTTGGTGAACACAGGGCAAAGTCGAGAAAATTGGCCAAACGTCAGCAAAATTCGCGTTACCGGAGTTTGGCAGCTCGGCGTTCCACAACGTGGTGCTAGCGGAGGCTAGCGGAGGCCAGCAGGGGCGGGCGTTAGCCAGCGCGCCATTAGAACAAGCGGGACTTTTGCCAACGT